>OV170223.1:22605803-22869915 GCA_921882275.1 Brenthis ino | reverse complement strand
GGTATGATGAATACTTATGACTAGTAATGTCATAAGTAATGCATTGTCATCGGTAACTGAATCAAAATGTAAAATGTATAAATTATAATTGAATAGTTCTAATTCAGCTTGTAAAATGATGACCCAAACGAACATACACAACAAAAAAAAACATGTTCAAGTTAAATACTCAGTCTTTAAGATAATCAGTAGAAAATAGATGTTGAATACAGTAATGTAAATAGGCTTAACAACTAATCTTTCATATTGACATGATACAAAATATAAAATATATGGCGCATCGACTTTGTTTTATAGTCCGGTTCAGAAATAACGCAGCGCACAAGAGAAGATGCCCAGTATATTAGGGACGATAGGACTTTATTACCATGCAGTGACAGTTATATTATGCGAGTACGAGATAATTTCATTTAAACAGAACGTAGTATTCATTACTGTTTATGCATCCATTTTAGGGTTTCAAACAGATAATGGATCCGACAGATTGCTTCCTCAACTTGTTTAATCTTACTTAGAATATCTTTATAAAATGTGAAAATTTAGACGTTAGGATCTTTAGGATGTTATATTGTGTCGATCACGGGCAGAAAATACGCCTGAATGGATTTGAGATGAAAAAAGATAGATTATAATCTGATCATAAGCGATCAAATAGGCTACTTTTTATATCCGGATAAATATACTGTTCCCGCGGGGGATAAATTAGTTTTTGGTTTTTTTAGAGACTAAGCCCTTGAGTTGAAGCGAGGGTGAGCCACTCAGTTGCATAATATAAATTCTTTTAAGAGTCAACATGTTCTTTAAACATTTTCTGTTTGTGTTGATGTTTTAGCCTGTATAAGATTTAACCTATCTATTATTAAATAAGTCAAAATAGTTACGTGTGTGTTTGTTTGTAGCTACTTTATCTGAAATCAACTGGATACGAATATTAATGAAATTTTGTGTCACAGAAGTGGGTTATAACCTAAAGTAAAACAGAAAGAAGTTAAGACTACCTAAATAAAATGTGAGTATAGTTGCTATGCATTAATGATATAGAAGAAAATATCAATGCAAGTCACAATCAGCCTATCGCCATCATAAATGGGCTGAACAAAGGGCCTCCCCTAAAGAGCTCCAACAATCCCAAGGTCGTGGGACAGCCTGCATCCATCCACTGCCAGCCACCTCTCTTATGTTATAGTACTTATATACGAACCTAATAACTTTTTAGTGTATAATACAATGTCCAGTAAAAAACAGTCTTTATCATTTTGTATATGATTACCTAGTCAGATAAATTTTTCGAACTCGGTGTCCATCAATCAGAAATACAAACAATTGCGAAGTTTCGAATCAATATGACAATTAAAAGTTAGGTAAAAAGTCTTAATAAATCTATTAATTTACTTCAAAATTCATGGTTATTATCTTTATTTTCTCACGAAGACGGAAATACTACTATGTTTTTTAAGAATCTTTCGGTGAACACACTCCGGACCCTGTACTAAACATTGAAGTAGAATATAATCGGTTAAGCTAGTCTTCGAATAAAAATCGGTGAAAATATATATAAAATAGACAAATACGTGTTTGGAAGGTCATGTTTAAAATGATAGGGTTCATCAATTTTTTCTTCTATATATAAAAAAGAATTAGACCCATTTGCAGACATTTTCAACTTCGTATTTTTAGTATGGTGATATCAACAAAGGTAGCGGTCACAATTTTTACACGTAAAGCGTCTCTTAGCAGGCGTAGTCCACTGACGCTCCGTGACCGCGTGTAAGCGACAGTTTGGTCTTGAGGTAATCTGCGAGAGAGGCGATTGCATCGGTAGGGTGATGTTAGCTGCTCTTAGCACCCGCGCCGAATAACGGCTCTCGCTGATATTGTGGGGAAATCCTTGTTTGTTTCCCACTAAAAATTGCAAATAGATGTTGTTTGTAATAGATAATATTAATCGGACGTAATTATTATACCTATAATGAAAATTTTGTATGTATGATTGTTCTGCCTTTCTCACAATGCCCCCGAGAGGGGTCAGGCCATAGTCAACCAACGCTGGCCAAGTGCGGGTTGACGGACTTTTACATGGATCTTCGAAAGCGTGCCTAAGTTCTCTTAACCATACAGGTTTCCTCACGGGTTTTCCTTCAACTTAATACAAGTGGTAAGTCATGTTAGAATTGATTCGCTAGACCCTGGATTTGAACCCGCTTCACTCGACATTTCCAGAGATGCGAGCGCGTTACTACTGGGCTTCCACTGGTTTGTATTTCTGTACCTACTTGAGGCCAAGCAACTGGTACGGTATGCGTGGATGAAATTCGGATATCACAAATACGTAATATGAGCCTGGAGAAATTAAACGCTGCGATTGTAACAAATCTTGCGCTACGACAGTACTGAAATAATAAACTTAGTGGGGCATAATAAGCTCTTCTCGTATGCTTCTGTATTACAAATATTTTATATTAAACTTCCTCTACTAATAACCATCAATCAGAGCTGTTTAGTCCTTTGTGTAAAGCTTTTCCTAGTGTATAAGGAACAGCTTGCATAGTATAAATCATTTTTAGCACTCGACGAACTGGAGATAACATATAAATTTTAATGTCTATGAGTTGCTTATGGCAGTTCGAATAAAGATATACCGATTTTAATGATAGGTTTTTTTTACCTAGTCGTTTCAAAGAATGATTATACTGTAATAGTATAAGTAATCTAATATATAAAGCATCTTGTGTAAGGGTCGTTTGTGGTCGCTCTACTCCAAAATGGCTTAATCTCACGATTTTAATATTTTTTAAATACTTAATAAGGTTTAAGAATACGTCGTCTTTAGTGTTTCTGTATGAACAACTGTCTATATAAAAGGTAGTAGTGATCGTCGCTAGAGTATGTTTTTGGTAGGATTGAAACGCAGGCATAGCCGCGAGGTTCTAGTAGCTAATATAAAGTATATTATGTTGTTTGTGTTTATAAAACATATGCTTGCCTTTGTTGTTAAAATAAAATATCATTTTAAACATAGATAGCTTTTAAAAATGAAGTTGTTCTGCGAGTAAAGACTCACGTAAGGTCAGAGTGACAAAGCTCATTTATCAAAACTTAATAAAGTTTTTATCACGGACAAAGAAGTGGACTGCGTTTTTTCTGTTTAATTTTCTTCTGAAGAATATTTCGTTGCGACGTTTTAGTGCTGAGGAGGTGGAACATTTCATCACGAATGTTTTTAAAAAACTCAATTGGATTTAATTTTTAAGACTACTTTATCAAAACACCCGACCAGAAAAACGAGTGGATAACACAAAACTCAGATTGACACTTGCTTGTAGCTGTGGTATCTGTAAATATGCCATGAGGACTCAGAACTATCAGAAGCACTGGACTTATATCAATACAGTGCGTTGTTTCTTTCCTCTATTATTTACGACATAGCCAAGATTACATCAATATTTTCTATTATTATCACTATATATTGACCTGGATAACCAGCTATAATTGATACCAAATTCCATCAAAACATGCCCACGTGGTTTTACTCGTGATTGGTGGGCACATCAAGCAGACAAACAAAAGATTCTAAAAAGACTATAGATTCGGCCTCTTTATCGATAGTAATGGTTATTTCAAATAAAAATTTTTCCACAAAATTGTTTAATTGTCCAGATTATATCAGATAATACTTTTCGTGATACTAGATTAATTATTTAGATATACTATAAAAATTAATTTCAAATTATTCTTCAACATCTCATTAACTAAATCATCAATTATACCAAAGTAAAAACAATATGTAATACAATAATAAATAAACATACAAAGCACGCTAAAATAAAACCTAAATATGCCAATACCAAAGCTGTCTACGTTCTAAGAAGGCTTTTACACCTTTACTGAAACATAATATTAGTAAAGCTCGATTATCGATATTCACGGGCCGCCCTGAAGCCTGACTACCGTTTTCATGCCGCATATATCTATAAGAATTCTGACTTCTAAGTACTACGTGGGAAGCGATTTCGATGCGACGTTTTGTGAGGCATTTATCAGTTATTATGTTTCAGTTCGAGGATATCGTGGGTAGTTTATTGATACATGCATATTGGATTGATAACTGTCCGATAGATACCTAAAAATTGTGTGAATTTCGAAAATGTGTTAACCGTTTTTTAGTTTTTTTAACATATATATTAAACAATATCGAATAATGTGTTTTAACTATGTTAATTTTAGGAGAATAATCTATATTTTTAACCAACTTCCCCCCCCCCCTCACCCTCCCCAAAAGGAAGGAGGTTCTCTGAAGTCACATGTAAGACACTGAATCGATTTGGACATTTGTTCTTTGTTTGTTTCGGAAGGGTATTCTTTCCAGGTAGTACAGTATTTTCAATTTTATCGAATATACCCCGGTCTGCGCGGTTCTTAAAAACACAACAATATTTTTTTTGTAAATAAATTGCTTAAATCGAATTAATGTTTATTAATTACCTTTCTACTTACAAATTACCTGCTTATTACGTCTGATACATCTAAAAATGTGAAAAATAAAAAGCTTGTGTACAAAAGAAATCTATGAAAAATCTTAGGTAGCTATTCTAAATGAAAATCCCCCGTTTAGTTATTTTTTACATTTTTAGTGCCGAGTGAATGCAATGGTTGCTTTTTTTTAAGTTTTTATTTGTATCCTTTTTACGCACAGCGCGCGATCCTATATATTATAGGTATATATGCTATTAAAATACGAGTATATTCATGGACAAATCATACTAGTAATTTTTAATATCACAATAAGTTCGTATTGTTTATGTGATAATTATATTCAAAAATTATTTTCAATTATTATCTCCGCAATAACATTCAAATTAGACATCTAATACTATTTAAGCGGTGATTTGTGATCCCCAACAAAAGCAGTATAATAACAGGCAAATTGTGTGTAGGTCCATAAATAGATGTAAATGTGCTGGATAAATAGGTTTTATTAGTAAAATATAACTAGAAATCATCTGGCAAAATGTGGTATTATACTGTTTTACTACACCAGATATCGTTAAGTTTGAATCCTGTTTTGGGAACGTTTGTTCCCAATGCGATGGAATGTTACCGTTAAATGGAAAATAAAACCAATTTTATCTCAATTAAAGTTATACTATAGCATGATATATTCTGATCCGGAAAATTAAACGATGCATGCGATAGAACCGCTAAAACATCGATAATTGTAAATTTACTATTTAGCGAAGGTATTTACTGAAAACCGGATATAGTGCATAATTTATACCATTGATTCTCTAAGCCAATAGTATTCTGATATTGAATTACCTTTTGTTGGTGAGAGGAAGCTGATTTAAATTTTACTGGCTCGGTGTCGAGTTATAGGTATTTGTATGAGTCAATTATTATTTTTTTTACTTAATAAAAGCTACTAGCATCCTTAAATACCCTATAATTTTGCATGCTGTAAAAATCACTTAGAAACACTCAATTGTTTAAAATAAATCAAACTATCAAATTTTTAATAACTTCTATTATTTTCATCAAAATATAAGTAACGAATCATGTATATGTATATAGAATGAATTGTTATTAATTTTAGATTTTTTCAAATAAATAGATACCTATTTTATTATTAAAAACTTGATAGTTTGATTTATTTTAAACAATTGAGTGTTTCTAAGTCATTTTTTACAGCATACAAAATTATAGGGTACTTAAGGATGTTAGTAGCTTTCTTTAAGTAAAAAAAATAATAAATAAAATCCATGTTCTAATTCCGAAAGAAAGTGATTATATCCGGGTGTAGAATTTTAATTATAAGAGATTTTTAATTATAATTAATAGCATTTACTTCCTATCGGATTTTATTATTTTATAATATGTTTTATTTATTTCCATCCCCAGGATGCAATCTATATATTTGCTAAATTTTATCGAAATCTTGTTCAGTAGTTTAAGTGTGAAAAAATAACATACAGAATCTATGAAAAAGTAACTATATCATTATTAAATTATATGAAATAATATGAATTAATACTTACAATTATAAATTCAATTCAATTTTCTTGTTAATGACTTCAAAACGTTCTAGTTGAGCACAAATTACTACGCCAATGTCATTACAAAATTATAATTATAATTTTTATTTAGTTATGTTGTTTGTCAAATTACACAAACTTGTCAATTACAATTACAATGACTCAATATCATAGATTGTATCTAGGAAAGACAAATATTTTGATAAACAATTTTTTTAGACATATGCGATTAAATAAAATTGAATTTCATCAACGCGTAGTGTATACGACGTAAAAATACCTCGTATAAAGGTTAGTAGCTCATGCATCACCCAAAGAGGTTCTATATGAGATAAATGTACATGGTACATGGAATATGATAGATCACAGATTTTCCTCCTGCAAGGTGAGAAAATGTACTAATTAGGTATATTCGTAAATAATTATTTCGTGTAATTTGGCTAAAGTTAGTTATAAAATAGTGAATTATAGAGATAATTGTTGACTTATTATAATAATAACTCGCGACTCACCCTCGCCTCGCTCGGGTTCGTCCCTGAGTGATTCTTTTTAATTGACATAACTTTTTTATTTATGAACCGATTGAAATAACACAAATACTAAATGCTAAGTGAAGCTTACCACATATTATTAGTGAAAACCACACCCAAATTGGTTTATGATAATTTCAAATCTCTGCCTATTACGGTTCATGAGATACAGCCCTCTGACAGACAGACGGATGGATGGGTAGAGGAGGCTTAGTAATGGGGTCCCGTCGGCACTCTTGGCAATACAAACAAACAAAACAAGGCAACTTTCACTAATTGCTTTTATAAATTAAAAAAAAAATAAGCAACAATCTTTGCCTCATGCCCGATTTCACCAACAACCCATAAGCTACCACCTACGTATGGGATCCCTAGCTTAAAAGTCCCCTAAACTAGCCCCTAAATTAAATTTCGTTTTACGATCGTCTTTAAGCCCATATTTCGAAAACCTAAATTTAGGGGGCCTTTTAATATTTAGGTGACCCCTAACTGTCGGTGAAACAGAAACTGTCCCCTAACAGCCCCTTAACCGTGCTTAGGGGATCCCTTAAACTTAGGCGACGTCGGTGAAATCGGGCATCAGTATACTATTTAGTTTTAGAACTTTATACGAAAAAGCGAGTTTAAAAAACTTTCCCACGTTCACTTTACATCTGCGTAATACTCTATGGCCGTAAAACTAGCACGTAAAATCAATCGCGCATGCAAATCTCTAAACACCAGTTCGAATACTAAACTCTGTGAATTGTTTACTGTTCAGATACAAGTTATTTGCTCTATATAGTTTGTTTATATATTGATTAAATTGTTCATCTGTACACGACCCTTGAGACATAGTAGAATATGTGATAGTAAATGGAGCTTTGAACTGAGTTTAGAAAAGAAGATATTCAGTGAGATAGATTTTTGTGTAATGTCATTGATATATAAGATAGATACATATTTCTTAACAAATATATCTTCAAAAATTAGCGTCGATTGTGACGTTAAGTCAAATTAAAGAAAAAAATTCAATAATCGAAAATTCTAATCGTCTAAACTCAAATTCGAACTTACGCACGCCACATAATGCACTTTTTTAAACTAAACAACGTGCATTTTAATTTTGTCATCCTAAGAGCAATGAACAAAAGAGGTTTGATAAAAGCGCATAATTTCGAATTGTGCGCTTCTTTTTGAGGAATCTTTGAGGCGATAATTGTGTATATTTTTAACCAACTTCCTAAAAGGAGGAAGTTCTCAATTCGTCGGAATCTTTTTTTTATGTATGTTCACCGATTACTCGAAGACGTCTGAACCGATTTGGTTTTTTTTTGTTTCAAAGATTATACTTCCCAGTGGTCCCATATAAATTTTATCGAAATCAGTCGAGCTGTTTTTTAAAAAATCAACAAAAAAATAATAAAATGTTTAATTGAATATGTTATTAAAAAACTTTCTTCTTTAAAAATTACCTGATTTCGAATACTATACCTGATTATGTATCAATTCTAAATGAAAACCACTTTTAGTTATTTTTTACATTTGAGTGGCCTGAAAGTCGTTTTTTTTTTAAGTTTTTATAGATACATATATTCACTTATTATAAACTAATGGTTAGATTAATTACAGAAGAGATTTATAGGAGATATTTCAATGTGTTTTAATAACATTTAAAAACAATTTTGATAGTGTACCTTTTTAGTGTACTTTTCATTCAACTAAAAAAGTTAAAAGTACGCATGTGTAATACTAAAGTAATATAAAAATACTACGTAATATTAATAATTATTTCGCAGGAATGACTATATCTACTGTAAAAAACTATATATATATATGCAATGATTTATATATATTTGCAATATATATATATAATATATATATATATAATTATATTATATAAAAAAAACAGTCCAACGAACAAATTTTAAAGTATTTAATTAAAAATAGTGAAACGAAAAATTGGCGACAAGAGGTGCGAAGTAATTAGAATTTTGCAAACCATTCTTATATTTCTTAAAAAGGTTGAAATTACAGCTCTTCAGATGTTTTAGGTGTTCACTTTTTTGGGGCACATCTTGGCGATGTTCTTTTGTTTTCGGGAAGTGATCCTTCTCGTCTACTTAAAAATACACCTACAGTAGTTTCTGCTTACGGGTCTGCTTGTGTAAAAAAAATCTTTGTTTTTAAAGCAACCTCTCAGTTTACAGATGATATAACACAAAGATATAAATAAATATGTTGGAACATTAACACACAGCACCATCTAGTTCCATGGTAACCTACGAGGCTTGTGTTATGAATACCAGATAGTTGATACACTACACGTATATAAACTTTAAATACATACTTATTATAAATATAAACACCCATGACTGGAGTACAAACATTCGTGCTCTTGCCCTCGAGACTCGAACCCGCGACCGCTGGCACAGCACGTGGGGTCACTACACACTGAGCCAAGCGTGTCGTCAAATATATATATACGACATCGAAATAGCATACAATAAAATATTTAAAAATGTAGAAAGTTTTCACATCAAAATAGCACGCTTGAACTATGCTTAAGTGTAGACGTCAGGGCTGTCATCGTAGGGCAATTAACGGCAATAATAGTTATGGTAAAATGCCTTGACTGAGAAAGAGACAAAATACTTCCCAGAAAAGAATTGATTCTGAAATTGAGGAATTGAAAATAGTAATTATTATCAGTACAGAGGCTAGAATTTTCGTGTCTGTCTGTCTATCTGTGACCGTATAACGAGAAAACCACTGGAGGGATTTTGATGAAATTTGGTATGATGATAGCTGGTTCATGGTAATCCGGGTCAACATATAAGATACTATTTATTGCGAGAAAAATCTCAACTCTGAGAAATCTATACGAAACGTTAAAACGTAATATTATTCTTTGTTTATGAATGAAAAAAAAGGTGGCAATATATCAAGTGAATAGTTGAAGTGCAGAATTAAGTACAGATTTAATAGATGAAAAATCTCTTGCAACTGAAAGAGATCAGACGTATATTTTATGTCTTTATTTGCTCTATGAAGGAAGGAAGTGAATAACCGCCCAATTTGTAACTGCACTCTTACAATATTTTTAGCCCGAGCCAGGATTCAAATAAATATCATATTAATAATAATAATATTCCATATAAAGATCAACGATGCATTTTAAATAGGTTAGCTAACGCACCCCCAAACCAGACCCACCCTTTAACAGCATAATGGGTTATTACCGCATAACAGCAATATAGCTTATCGCACTAATAACATACACATATTAACTTGATGTTTGTTGTCGATGAATATTAACGACCTTGTACATTTGAAATATTAGAAAAATATATTTAGTGGTAATGCCATATTTTCAGATAATTAAGTAATTTCATAACTTAACCGTTTAATTATTTTATTGACTGACTTTAGAAATTGAGTATCTATTAAGAGTACCTCACTCGACTCGGGTATATTTTTTGTAATGATTTATACATTAAAACTTTCTCATCATTCACTCCGTCTAATGGTGAAACCCATATGAAAATTCGTAAGGCAGTTTTTGATTTTATCGCATTCAGACAGACAGGCGGACAGACACGGTGGGCGAGATATTATTTTATATTTTATAACTATCGACTCACTCCATTTGGGTTCGTCCCTACTTACGTTTTAACGTTTAGTATAGATTTCTCAGAGATCAAGATATTTTCCTGCTGTAAAAAGTATCCTATATGTTGACCTGGACAGAATTTCGTCAAAATCGGTGCAGTGGTTTTTCCGTGATAACGGTCACAGACAGACAGACAGACAGACAGACACAAAAATTCTAAAAACCATAGATTCGGCCTTTGTATCGATAATGTCTAGTCTATTTCAACAAGATTTTCCAAAAAAATATTTAATGTACAGATTCGACTTAGTTACAATTTTATTTTATTAAATGTATAGATATAAATAAATAGTACTTGGGTGGCTGAGCGTCGCTCGAAGTTCTTTTTTGTTATATCGTATTTTTAAGATAAAAAAAAGTAAAAACTTTGTATCCGACAGGGATTCGAACCCGGACACATGTAATTGTCAATCTTACGCCTTGGCCGCTTGACCACGATACTTATGCCAGAACGTGCGAAATTAGCGTCCACATTTTGCGTGGAATAATGCGAAAGAAAACCGCATGAAAACTCAAAAACATGCGCTTTCCAGACATAAGACTAATCTAGATCGATTTTTCACCCCCGATACCCCCCCACATACCAAATTTCAGCGAAATCGTTATAGTCATTTCCGAGATCGCCGGTATATATAAATAAATAAATAAATATACAAGCATTACTCTTTTAAAGGTATTAGATAGATTAATTTCCATTTCTTGGTTTTACTTCTGTGGTATGACAATGACAAGTCCATTCAATTTACAAAAAAAAATTGAAATACATTAAAGCAAGTTTATTCACATTTTTATTATCATAATATTATATGTATAGATATATATTAACATAATTATTCTGTGTTTATGTAATTCCCTTTAAAATGCATAAAATTATTTGGTACTTGTTAGAAACTTTGAAGTAAAGATTTACATTTGAAGTTCAACTAGGTGTAAAATACTCGTAAGTCAAAAGTAAAACACAAAGGAGCTTAAAGGAAGAGCGTACTTACATCTAAAGTCAGAATACACGTGAATCAAAAGTTCAAAATAACGGTTATCTATACATATAATAAAATTGTAACTAAGTCGAATTTGTACATTAAATATTTTTTGGAAAATCTTATTGAAATAGATATTATTATCGATACAGAGTCCGAATTTATAGTTTTTAGAATTTTTGTCGGTTTGTCTGTTTGTCTGTCTGTTACCGCATCACGGAAAAACCACTGGAGGGATTTTAATGAAATTTGGTATGATGATAGATGATTACTTGGGTCAAAATATAGGATATTTTTTACTGTGGGAAGATATCTCATTTCGAATAAATCGATACTAAACATATAAACGTAAGTAGAGACAAACCCGAGCGAGGCGAGGGTGAGTCGCCAGTCTTCCATAAATTCAAAATAATTTTGTTTGAGGGAAAAATTGCAAGGAAACCGCCTCGTTTGAGAAGACGTACATACACATTATGCCGGCGTGGTGGATGGACTCTGGCCATGTGGGGGAGACCTGCGCCCAAAAGTAAACTTTTTCCATGGGCTCAATTATTATTTTATTATTTATTACTTATTATTATATTATTAGTCAGACGTGTAAGTAGATACTTATTTAATCGACTTAAAAAAAGGACGAGGTTCCGTTTTCGTCTGTATAGGTATAATATGTTTTTTATGTATGTTCATTGTTCACCGATTTCTCGAAGACGGCTTGACCGATTTTGCTATTTTAAACGTTATTATATCAACTTCGAAAATGTCTAATTAGGTATCTATAGTAAATGAAACCCCAATCCCTCTGTTCAGTTTTTTTTAATTTTTAGTAATTTTTCATCAACATTTTTCACTAATATTACTTTATATAAGAATCTAAGCAGAGTATGAAGAATTACAATTATTATCACTCTTAGCAAAAAATTACAAGGGGTTTATCTTTAAAAGACATTATTTATCATCTACATAAATACATACGGAGTCTAATTATACGACTATTAGGAAATTAAATTTGAAAACTACCAAAACTACCGGCTTTGTTGACAAACAAAAGTTCAGATGAATTTCAAGAAACCCCTACGAATGAATAAGAAAGCACCCGAAGTAATTAAAGTTTCCAACATTTCAAAACTTTCTCAACATCAAAACGAAGATAAGTTAAGAGTAAAGATAATTTTGTGACGTATATTTTCTTTGTCTAGATAACTGTATGTTATATGCCATTCAATGCTTATATAATTTAATTTCTAACAAAAAAGTTATATAGACTTCGAAGCCAATTTAAAATAAGCCAATTGTAATTATTTATGTACATATATGAGGTTACTAAAGTATATGAAAAAAGGTAATGAAAGGCAATTCAATTTAATTTAGTAGAACGGTCCTGTTTGAAATCGGTCAAAAATACATCTTGGTCATAATAAACATATACCTTTATAATTTATGACATCTTATTTATTAAATACTAGCAACTCACCCTCGCTTCGCTCGGGTTCGTCTCTAGCTTGACTCCCCATACAAACTTTCATCCCCATTTTAACCCCCTTAAGAGATGATTTCCGGAATAAAACCTATCCTATGTTCTTTCCAAGGGTCTCAAACTATCTTTTTACCAAATTTCATCTAAATCAGTTCAGTAGATCCAGACATTTCACCCTACAACGTCACAAACTCACAATTCACAAACTTTACCTCTTTATAATATCCGTATAGATAATACTTTCTATTATAATTCTATAATGTTGTTTTTATATAACTTTATTAGGTTTTTAGTTATGTTTTTCAGCCAATAAAGCTCACAGTCGGCACATTGATATCTTCCAATAATCATCGTCATATTTTAGCTAATTTACACAAAACTTTAATGACGTACACACTTAAAAATCATGAATCACTTCATCTATTGGCGAAAACCGTATTAAAATCCGTTTAGTAGTTTTTGAGTATATCGCGTTCAGACAGACAAACATACAGACGCGGCGGGGGTATAATATGTAGTGCTATACATATATAAATTATATGAACCAAAATTAACATCATTTTCTCTATCATTTCTTGTATTTCAGACTAATAATATAGATACGAGTATGTGTGTATGCTAGTTAAGTATGTACTTGAAGCTAAATTACTGGACTGATTTGGATGAAATTTAACACAGATAGATAGCCTGGAGTAAAACACATGGCCTACTTTAATATAATAACACTACCTGTACATGAATAGAAAAGGCACAATGGGACGCGTTCAAGTGAAGCGAGTCGTTAGTTATTTAATACATGAAATACGAAAATCTCATACTAACAAATTCACTCGCCAAGTTAAAAATATATGTTATTATTTAAACCTTTAATGAGCAAGAAAAATAATATGCTGAAGACGTCTTTCATACATCTTCACCACAACAGTCTTTGCACGTCGACTATAATTAGATACTGAAATAAGTACACGAAACTAATGATATGAAAAAATGAATTACAACATGAGTCTGAATTTCTATGTAGAAGAAAAATGTGTTGTAAAAACGTACTATAAATATTAGGTTTTATTTATTTTTTAGTCGTGCTTATATGAAAAAAAAATGTTATATTTACTAAATAATAACTATTAAATGAGTAATGTCTAGTATACATCTATACGGATAAATAAAATTGAATGTCTGTTTGTAATTTCAAAAAATCTATTTACTAAATGCATATGAAATTATATACGGTTCTTACAAGAAAAAAATTGTCTGTTAGTCTGTTTGTTTGTTCAGGCTAAACTCCGAGACGGTTGGACTGATTTTGACAGGAGTTTCACTGGCAGATAGTTGTTATAAAGAGTAATTTGGCTACTTTTATTTTGAAAAATTAATTAGGGTTCCGTTAAAAAAAATTAAAACGTACCAAGGAACGCAAATCGCTAGTTTGTATTAACAATTATGTCATGTCCAGTTTTCGGTCATCTATCTTCTGATAGACATATGCTTTTGCGGACTTTTCTGGTGGTCTTTTTAAGACCTAAAATTTTCTAGTACATTGTTTTGAGGTATCTCTTAAGATTTAAACAGCGTTAGCCATGTAAATTTTTAAAGGCCCGTCGACAGAACTAGCTATTATGTATTTTTTGGGATTTTCCTGTAAAAAAGGTATTCTAAATGCTGACCCAAGTAATAAGTTATCACTACACAAAATTTTATTAAAATTGGTTCAGTACTTTTTGCGTGGAATGCACACAAATATACAATAAAATTAGGTATACAGATAAATAGACAAAAAATCAATTGTTTTTGTTTTTTTTTTAAATCATAGTCATAATTATGCATAAATTTCACTTTGTTACTAATTTATTATACATATTATGTAATATATATTTATACACAGATCTATTTACTTATATAACAATAACCTATAACTAAAATATGCAGTGGTAGTCCAGTGGTAACGCGCTCGCTTAGGAAACCGAGTGAAGTGGGTTAAATCCCGGGTCTTACACCTCTGATATTTTCATGTGCGAATCATTTCTAACATGATTACTACTTGTCTTAACGGTGAAAAAAAAAACATCGTAAGGTAAGGTAACATCTGAGAGAACTTAGCAAGTTTTCAAAAAATATGTGAAGTCCGCCAACCCGCATTTGGCCAGCGTGGTGGACTATGGCCTGATCCTCTTCTTATTGAAGGGAGGCCCGTGCCCAGTAGTGGGACGTTAAAAAGAGCTGAATACATACATACAAAGTTAAAATTAATATTTAACTAAAGTTTTATTAACTTACTAAAATTATGCAAAATATTTAAACGATTCATTTACGTATTAAACACCAGAGTCTTTGAAATTCGAGCACAAAGGACTTATATCGGTCTAACGGCTTTGTTAGTTCATTAATTAAATTTTAAAATAATGGTTAGCGTAAATACCTAGGAAGAGTATATTTTTAACATGATTTTTCTTAATTTTATATTTATACTAGTTAACCATCGTGGTATCGTCCGCATATTGCGTATCCTTCACACTGCAACGGCTGAACAAATTTGAGTGAAATTCAAAATTAAGATAGCTTATAAGCTTATAAAATATTAGTACCTTGGCGACCAAGTTTTGTTCGGCGTTTTTTGTTTAATCTCGCTTTTTCATAAAAAAAAATTAAATGTGGCACTCGGAGACTGCCGCAGTAAAGCTATTGCATAGCATTTTTTATCAACTTATGCAATTATAATTATTTATTTATTTTATTAATGCAGTTTTTTTTTCCTTGACTTTCTTCATTAATAAATGCACTTTGTTTATTCATATTTAAAACACTTTGTACACAAATTATACGAGTACAGATATTCACTGTTGTACATAGATGATAAATACCTATACACCTATTGTCGGGCTTAATTCAGATTCCTGCCAAGAGATGACGCTACTAGTAGGTTGCCTCATTTCTGAATCACGCTGGCAAGATGTTTTCTTTAAAATACATATGTCTGTTGTAAATTGGAGTGGGGGGTGTCAGATTTTTTCGTTACGGAAATTCTGGATTCCGTCCCCACGCTCAAGGCCCGCGATAGAAGCTATGCAATAGCTTAAAAACACCTGTATACATAAACTTGAAAAGCAAAACCTTATGTAAATACAAAATTTGATCCAAATCGTTAGAGCTGTTTCCGAGATACACGAAATAGAACATATGTATATACAAGAATTGCTTATTTAATATTAGATCTTCAATTAACACAAACACTTATAATATAAACGTAATACTTTCTTAGATTTCAAAAATATTTGACATTTTAAATAAACTATTGAACTAGATTCTTTTGCGCTAGCTGTTTCAGAAAAATTTAATAATTTAAAGCTGAATAGATTTTCTTTGCATTGAACTCCTACTTTTGAAGAACTTAATACAGAGTCATTGGCAGAACCAAGCTGTAAAAATTTAAATAAATTTATTTATAAAAAAATATATTAGACCGTTCTCCGTCTAGAGGTATGTGACACCAAAAACCAGAAGATTACTTGGTTATATGAAATTATATATATCATGGCAATTATTATTTCTCTCTATAACGCTTCTAAAACTAATTAAAATAATCGTTTTAAAACTAGTAAGTAAACAGTACTGGTTTGACCAATACTTTCGGTAATCGAACCCGCTATCTCTGACATAAGATATAATACAGCGATGTAGAATATGATACAGAGTTATAATTTTAATATCGCCATCTTATAAGTTAACGACATAATAAAATAGTAATTTCGTTATGAAAGTCTAATTCCCACTAAACTCGTTACCAAAGGCCAAGTATCGTATAAAATTTCATTACAGATTGTCGCACGTGTTACTACTTTATAAGTTTAATTAAGCGTCACCTTTATTGAATTGTACAGATAGCAAAAAAATGTTATTTTGATGATAAATCTATACTAATATTATTAAGAGAAAAAAATATTTTTTTGTATGTTTGTTGGTGATGGATAAATTAAAAACTTACTAGACTACTTTTAAAAATTCTTTTATATATCAAAAGCTACATTATCAGAAAGTAACATTGGCTATATTTTATTTTCAAAAAAGTTAGAGATCCCCACGAAAATTGCAATAATGTAAACTAAGGTATCAAAAATTTGCCCATAATAGCTACCCGTGCAAAATGAGGGTGAGTCGCTAGTTTTTTTTTATAAAAAAAATGTTGCCCAGCTTTGCTCGTATGATAAGCGGAATGTTCCGGTGGTCTAGTGGCTAGCACATACAACTACAGATCCGAAGGTCCTGGATCGAGTCTCGGGGCTCGTCGGACCATATATGATTGGGTATTTCTGTAAAGGAAGTTGGCGGCGTTTTACTCCCTTATCTCAGAAAGCTCGTTAAGCTGTCGATCCTGCGTCTGATCTCTCATCTGTCGTGTCGAATTGTCTTTCCACCGGATTATGAACGCTTGACTGTACACTCACAACACTTGTAAAAATATCTCCTGCGCAGTTGTCTAGTATCAGTGAAATAATCTGCCGTGACCGAAATCGGTTAGAAATACATTAAGCGGAGTGGAGATAAACGGTAATTTATATCTGTCCCCATAACGCAATCTATGTCCTTACTAAATTTTATCGATACATGTTCATGTTCAGTTTGAAAAAGTAAGAAAGAGACAGACTGAGTTTAATAATTAATAATCACCTCAAGCAAGCAATGTCGAATCTCAAATCAGTCAATAATAAGTAATTTTAGTAAATAAATCAATAAATAAATAAATATATTCGGACATTAACACACAATACCACCTAGTTCCATAGTAAGCTACGAAGCTTGTGTTATGGACAAAAGATAGTTTATACACTATACATATATAACTAAAAATATACATATTATAAATATAAACATCCATGACTGGAGTACAAACTTTCGTGCTCATCACACAAATGAATGCCCACAGCGGGACTCGATCCCGCGACCGCTGGCACGCAAGTAGGATCACTACAAATTAAGCCAAACGTATCGTCAACCATATATAGTATAAACAATATCCAGCTACATTTATTCACTTCTGATCTTTTTGCTTTATATAATATATATAATAATCCCATGGACAATATAGAGTTTCATGAGTAATATTAGTGAAAAAAAAAAACAAAAAAAACCTTTTGTATATGTATGTATTATATATGTTAATTTGTAAATGTACTTAACAAATAAGAACAGCAATCTAGATTTTTCAAATGGTTAAACTTAATGAGAATAACTAAAGTGAATTGCTAGCAAATTACCGCCTCGAGGAGCGAAAAATCGTCGAGACGTTTCAATAGCTTCAAGTTTACGATTTCATAATTTTAAAAATATATATAAATAAAATATCAAATTCTTACTCCCCTATAAAGATATAGGGGAGTAAGAATTTGAAAGTTTATATTACCTTATAGTTGATAGTTTTATGATTTTGTTCTAATATAACTTTTAGTACGTCGTGGTGTTATGTTAGCTTCGAAAGAAATAAAACATGAATTTCTTATGCATTTAAAATATTGTACTAAATGAATTAACACAAAAAAACACAAAACATTTAAAATAAAATCGGTCAAGTGCGAGTCGGATCCGCACACGAAGGGTTTCGTACCATAATCGATTTTTTTTTAATTTGCATGCTAACTTTTTTGAAATTCGCCATCATGGTTTTTATATATTTTTTTGTTATAGCGGCAATATAAATACACACTCTGTGAAAATTTCAACTCTCTACCTATTACGGTTCATGAGCTACAGCCCTCTGGCAGACGGACGGACGGATTGACGGACAGTGCAGGCTGAGTAATAGGATTCCGTTGGCACCCTTCATATACGGAACCCTAAAAATGGTTTATTATCATTAATATGATAAAAAATATATGTAAATAATAATAATTTATTACATACATATATTTTTTATCCACATCTACATAGAAAGAGGTATTCAATTTGAGTGTATGTCTTTTTATAAACATGTTACGTGATATTTTCGCCAATTCTAAAATGCTTTTCATGTCTCTTTAATTCAAGAGTCACTTCTAAGTGCACAAATTGCATTTCAAGGCATTTTGAGTCAGTGTACCATTTGTTTAAAGTAATATAAATTATTTTAGTATAAATAATTTTATTTTAAACTAGAAACTTTCTTGTTTCATTCAGTTTACAATCATAGAAAAATATTCGATATAATCTATAAATTATTATCTTTATGCAATAATCAAGAATCGTTTGATTCGGTTTGTACTTGCTATGCCAGCGGTCGCGGGTTCGAGTCCCACTGGGGACATTCATTTGTGTGATGAGCACGAATATTTGTACTCCAATCATGGGTATTTATATTTATATTATGTAAGTATGTATTTAAAGTTATACATGTGTAGTGTATCCACTATCTGGTATCCGTAACACAAACCTTGTAGCTTACCATGGAACTAGATGGTGCTGTCCAAACATATTTATTTATTTAACAAAAATAAACATATAGTTAAACGTACTTTTTTGTTTATAACATTAGTATATTTTTCTAAAGGTTTTACCTTTAGAATTAGATTAAATTATAGTATTAAATAAAAAACTATTTTATAGATAACTCAATTTAAATTTATATCTGCCCAATTCTCTTTATTTTAAATCGTTCAAAATATATGCAGAGAAACCCATGTATGGAACATATTCTTGAAGTAATATTGGCCAAAGTTTCTTAAGAAATATCAAAACAAATTCATTTTGTTACTACTTGGCTGAACAAAAGCCATCAACTATTTTTATTCGTGTTTGGATTTTAGATAACTGTTATTTTTTACGGTAGGTAATAATGTTATGACAAAGTTTTATTATGCTTTATGTTTTGCTAGTTTAAGTTACGTTAGTGTAAAACATATAATTTTTGAAGTTATAATATAAGTTTGGGACGTTTGGAATAAAATATGAGAGAAATTTTTACGATGCGCGCGCACACCGACAGATAATTGTTTGTTGATATGGTGTTATTGTCTGACAAGTGATATATAATATTATGTTCTTTCCTTAAATGATATTCTATAAATATGTTATTGTAATATGCCTAATATGCCTTATTTAATTATTTTGGTTAATTTATCATCCTTTTATAAACAGAAAGTTACACCAAAGAAGTATAACTTCTTACGTGCGCACATTAAAATGAATAGTAAAGAATATAATAATAAAGAATTAAAATTTTGCTCATTAAAAATGGTGGTATAAGAATTCCAATTATTGTTCGGATTAATAAGTACCGTTAGCCCCTTCACTGATTTCCACTGAGTCCCTAGGTTGATTCCCCATACCAACTTTAACCCCCACTTTTACCCCTTTAAAGGATGATTTTCGAGATAAAAACTATCCTATGTCCTTCCCAGGGTTTCAAACTATCTTCTTACCAAATTTCATCTAAATCAATCCAATAGTTTCGGACCTTATTCGGTACAAACAAACGAACAAAAAAATCTTTCCTCTTTATAATATTAGTATAGTCAAATAGTAATTATAATTGTTATTTACAATTATAGATTAACAACGAATTTCCTCAACAGATAAGACCAATTCGGAAAATTTAACTAATAAGAAAACTCATATTTATGTTAAAACTTAGAAAGGTTATCTTTTGTTTTCTTTTACAATGGACTAATCTGTAATATAACATAATACTTTTTCATTACCCATATAAGGCCATGCTCCATTACTATTTGATGTAGCACTCTCAAGGGAAATTTACGGCTGGAGTCGAAAATTGAATTCTAAAACAGCCTTTATCATAATCTTCATCACCTGGTTGGTTATTTTTATCGCTATTCTACGACACTGATGTGTTTGCGGTAGATGAATTGATGTGTCAATTTTGATGAAATATAATGAATAATGTAAAATTTTAGTCAGAATCAAAGTATGAATTAATAACGGGTTCATCACTTTTAGGATATCTTTTTAAAAAAATGTAACTCTTTATTTATTTTTTATTATTTTAGGGGTAATTTACAGGCTACTTTTAGTAATCAAAATACCCAAAAGGTGGCATTGCTTGTATATCCATGCTTAATATTATCAGTGTAAAAGTGTGTTTGTTTGTTTGTCTTTCTTTCACTTCGAAACAGAGTGACGGATTGGCGTGATTTTTTGTGTGTAGATATTTGGAGGGCTGGAGAGTGTTCACCGCGGTAGATTATCTCATTCCCACGGGAAAACTCTTTATAATACAACCCAAAAAAATATTAATGATCAGAATTACTTAAAACTTGATATTAATGTTCTGCATTAAATAAATACATGTTTTAGCATTTTCCAAAATAAATCCCGTAAGTGGGTAAAATAAGGGATGAAAATTTGAATGAAACCTATCTTTTTAGAGATTTTTTTGTAGTTTTAGCGCGAGCGAAGCCGCGGTTTCTGCTAGTAATATTATAAACACAAAATTCACCTATAGATTTGCTCATGGTAAGTCGCTGCTAAAAATTATTTATTTTTTATTTTTAACGAGACTTTTTAATAAACATTATTCGCTGCAGTAATCATTTATTTATTTATTATCAAGCACACTTACAATTCACACGTTAAAACAATATAATAATTAAAGTAAAAAAAGAAACAGACAAGCATATTAATTACAAGTGTACATAGCATTTATAATATTATGGAATTATTATAGTAATTGATAAAAACATACACATACATACATACATACATACATAATTTACAAAAATGTTAAAAAAGCCAAAAAATTCTAAGTAATTTATTCTAAGTTACGCAATAACAAAATATGTACCTATATTATAACAAAACGCCCATACCCGTACCCCACAAATCCACCAATTTCCATTTTATTTCGGCAATGGATCAGTGCGTATCGACCGTAACGAAGTAAATACAAATATTTACAACTTGTTAGCGAGCTCTGGTAAAATAAAATATTCTAAGCATTTTGTAACAAATGATAGGCAATGTTTGGATGAATGTTATTTGAAATGTTATTGGAAAGCTAATGATATAGTATACATATATACGTTAACTAGCAACTCACCCTCGCTCCGCTTGGGTTCGTCCCTACTCTTACGATTTAACGTGTAGGAAATATTTCTCAAAGATGAGATACTTTCCTATATTAAAAAGTATCCTACATATTGACCCGGATAACCAGCTTTCATCACACCAAATTTCATCAAAATCTGTGCAGTAGTTTTTCCGTGATGCGATCACAGACAGACAGAGAGACAGAATGAAATTCCAAAAATAATAGATTCAGCTTCTGTATCGATAATAATGTCTATTTCAACAAGATTTTTCAAAAAATATTTAATGTACAGATTCGGCTTGGTTACAATTTTATTATATGTATAGATTTATACGTTCATTTATTTTACTGACTCATTAATATAGTGGCGAGTTTGTAAAGATTTAGATAGTACGATCCAGGGTTTATATTCCAGATCGTGACACATGAGTTACCGGGTTATTTCTATCAAAGAAATACTCATTGGGAGTTTCGTGGTTTTTTACGCCTTAGATTCGATCAGGATATATTGTTATTTAGAGAATTATTGCACTTCACTCAGCATCGTTTTATCTACTGGTTGGTTGGTTCGAATATATAATATATTTTGCATTGATCTCGTTAAAATTGCTTAGCTGGGTTCAAGCATAACTGCTTTAATGACAACGTCTTGCCTATCATGCCCATCTTTCTCCTCGTAGGAGCGCCTGATAATTTTTTGTAGCAACTAGTGGAAATCCGAACTAACTACTTGCAGTTAATTTTAACTAGCTGTCCAGTAATTTTATTATCGTGTGGGTCATTAGAATGTTAAAACACTTATCATCAAGTCATAGTTAGTTCTCTCTTTTATTTTGTCCAAAAGTAACTGAAAACTGAAGAGCTTTAGTTCACATATCGTTTTTCGGTTTCAACATAATAATAAATACAGCAGATCTGGTTCCATAATATTGGTTATATAAAATATACTAGCACTGCCCGCGGCTCCACCCGCGTTCAAATGACCAAAAACCAAATTCTTAGGTTTTACATATTAGCATACTTTTACAATGCAGTTTTTGTATTTTTTCTTAGAAATGAGATATTTTCCCGCAGTAAAAAGTATCCTATATGTTGACCCAGATAACCAGCTATCATCATACCAAATTTCATCAAAATCTGTCCAATGGTATTCTCGTGATGCGGTAACAGACAGACAGATAAAAATTCTAAAAACTATAGATTCAGACTCTGTATCGATAATAATGTCTATTTCAATAAGATTTTCCAAAAAATATTTAATGTACAGATTCGACTTAGTTACAATTTTATTATATATATAGATTTTATAGGAAAAAAATAGGGCCTGAGCAAATATATTATCAAAAATCAACATCTTGTTTAGTACAAGTTTAAACATCGCACTTATTACTGGCTATAAAACAATTTCGAACAAATAAAAACATGCTACCAAAACAGCTTGCTGTGAAATATTAAAATTTAATTTTCATCCACCTACGGCCGGGTTGTCCCTGAATAATTTCAAACAAGGCACAATGCTAATAAGTGAGTATTTCTAACTCTACGCACTTATAATAAAGTTGAAAATTGCTTGTTATTATCTTACGTCCATACGAGGGAGGAATAAATTATAACCGTGGTCAAAGGTACCCTTAAATTCAGATAATTAATCTTTTAAGTAATATATTGTGGTGGATAGCACTTACATATTTCTCATGTCATTTAAAATTTCAGATGAATCTTGAAGTGTCTTTATACTTAATTTCATGTGTTGGTATATTTTATTTAGAACTGACTGAAAATTAAAGGATTTTACTGCTTGGTTTTCAGATATGATCTCTGTATTATGAGGAAAAGATAGGAAGATGAACGATGTTAGGAAGATGATGATCTTAGATACTTTTATATTTTAAGTTGTTTTAACAAAATTAAAAAAAATACAATATTGAGTTAAGTACATATTCTTCTTAAAATTATAGTACAGCCTAAACAACTGTTCAATTAGAGTGCCTGAAATGATTTATCGAGATTTTGGTTAGAAGATGATTTTGGACAGAGAAGATAGAAGAGAACAAGAAATTTATATGAATATATGTTGGGACATTGACTCACAGCACCATCTAGTTCCATGGTAAACTACGAGGCTTGCGTCATGGATACTAGATATTTTTTACACTACACATATATAACTTTAAATAAATATATATATAAAAACCCATGACTGGAGTACAAACATTCATTCTCATCACAGAAATGAATGCTTCCGGCGGGACTCAAACCCACGACAGCTGGCACAGCAAGCATCGTTTCTACAAACTGGACCAAATGTGTCGTCCTTACGTGAAAAAGAAAGTATTTTTTTACCTCTATTTTTTAACTATACTAGTGTCGTGCGCTCACTCAGTTTACTTGGGTGCATCCCTAGGTATATTTTGTATTTATAACATTATATTATACAACTACCACCTTTTGAATATTTTATTACTAACAGTACACCTATATGTTACTCTAGGACACCTAATCATCTAGTCAGTCTAACTCTGAACAGTCCGTTCAGATGTTTCAGTATGATTCAACATAATATGAATCATGATAGAAATGATTCGCACATGAAAATATCAGAGGTGCAAGACACGGATTTAAACCCGCTTCGCTCAGTTTCTCGAGCAAGCGCGTTGCCACTGGGCTACCACTGCCTATATAGGCACACATAAACTTTAATATAGTAGTCTTAATACGTAAATTGAACACAAAAAATATTTTTTTTAAATAAGTATAGTGAGAAATACGTAAACATAGTGAAAAGTAATAGTTATCAGTATAAGACTTAAGTCCAAACTGTGACACTAAATCTTTATCTTATTATTGTTTAAATTGAAAAGCAGAAATTCTGGAAACCCCATAAATAGCCTTGCAAGGAATAGATTTCATGCTAAATTTATTGCATTTTCTTCAGTGTCCCGTACTATTAGTCTTTTACTATTATAATTAAATATCATGTCGTTTTACTGCAGTTACTAAAGTATTAACGTGATATACGTTGTACGTATAATACGTTTAAACTATAAATATATGTCCAATATTTTTTATGTTGTTGTGGTGGTATTAGTTGGCGTCGGATACTTTGGTGAAAATATTGAATTCGGATGTTTGATATATATATATATATATATATATATATATATATATATATATATATATATAGTTATAAGTATATAATATATACTAAAAAAAACATTTTTTTTCTTTATAATATTAGTGTCGATAAGAATAACATATTGCATGTGGATCTTTATATAAAAGTTAAAAAAGGTTGTTAGACAGCAGTTTGAATCTAACATTGAGTTTTTATAACAAAAAGAAACACACATTCATAAATCAAAATAAGCAAAAAAAAAATTAGATACGAAATTTACGCACTCGCTACAGTTTCGATATCTTGTAGCGTACATACTTATAGTAGAAGAAAACATTAAATAGCTACGTATTCTGAACATATTGCTCCATATCATATTTTGGGATTGGCCAATTTCTGCCGTTTACGACATGAAAAGTTTTATATTGCTTAGCGAAACTTCATACAGTTTGTAAGCAATATTTGGGTGACTTTAAAATTTTATTTGTTGCTTATAGTTTATCTTGTCTTATCTTGTTTCTTATATTATTTTATGGAGGCTATAACTTGCAATCACTGGTTGATATGACGTTAGCATTGAAAATTTAAATCAGGCTACGATTAAAGTTGGTTATGTTCTAGTAATAATTTATATATATTTTAAATAATCTTTATTTTTTCACTTGTTTTTTTTTCACATTTTATATAAAACTTCACGAAAAGGCCACAACATTAATAATACCATGTCCATACGTTTGGATCAGTTTGTAGTGACTCTACTTGGTGTGCCAGCGGTCGCGGGTTCGAGTGCCGCTACAGACATTCATTTGTGTGATGAGCACGAATGTTTGTACTCCAGCCATGGGTGTTTATATTTATAATATGTATATATTTGAAGTTATATAATATTTGTAGTGTATCAACTATCTGGTATCCATAACACAAGCTTCGTAGCTTACCGTGGAACTGGTAGTGGTGGTGCTGTGTGTTAATGTCCCAACATATTTATATATTTATACAAACGAACGGGAAATGTAAGAAAAGTATCTCAAATATTGAAGATATCAAGTTTTACACAAAGGAAACATATTCTATTTATATAAAAGTAAAAACAGTATTTATTTATTTTTTAAAAGTTCACCTGAGCCGGTAATCGAACCAACTAAAAATGCAAAAAAAAAATTAGTGTAATTTTATTTTTTTAAAGGATTTTATTAAAGGATTCGATAGTCGGAGACAGGCATCTGTATGGTGGATAGTATCCAGTGGCGAAAGGTAAAAGTTTAGCAGAGGTAAGCCGCTCCAAAAATATACAATTTTTATATACGTATTAATGCAGAAAGAAATAAATATAATATATATATCCAAAAGAATTCATACATTTAAAAAATTAAATGTACGTAACATTATAGGAAAATAATTTTAAGATAAGACGCCTTGTATGGACCCTTCGCTACTGGTACTTACGTCATACATATATACATGCAGAAAGATTCGCAGCAAGTATAAAACATGTACATATCGTTGGCTCACTATTACAAGGTTCTATGTTGATTTTAATAAAGTTTAGTAATTTTTACATAGAACTTCGTTATTTTGTTATCGTAAAAAAAACAACATAGAACTATGTAAAATTGAATATTTTGTAGTTATAGTGCCGCTATTTAGTGGTTTGTTTTTGCAAAACTGTAGCTAATGTCACATAAAACCTTGTCGCATTAATAACTAAATAAGTACTAAAATTGTAACATAGAACCTTGTAATTGTGAGCCAACGATATGCCTCCATACTGCATAATACTATATTCCTTTGTCAACTTGTTTCCAAATTATTAGCTCGTTTTTTACCTATTTAGGTTTTTTATATTTTATAATTATTATTTTTTTAGTTAAAACGTAACTGCACGATATCATATTTTAAGCACTAGAATATTTCCAGTTTCAATCTAGTGCATTAATTAATAACATTTAAGTTGAACCTCAATGAATTGAACTTACAATTTATTTCACAAATGAAGAACGAGTGAAGTTTTTAAATTAATTATGAATATTGGTTTCTCGATGTACTCGATTTGATTGCGAAAGTTATAGCAAACGCCACGACTTCCACAACTGTGATTTGAACTTTCAACAACTCTTCTTTGATAAACGTTAAAATTTATTTGTTTGTACATTCGACGACACGTTTGGTTCAGTTTGTAGTGACCCTACTTGCTGTTCCAGCGGTCGCGGGTTCGAGTCCCGCTGGGGTCATCCATTTGTGTGACGAGCACGTATGCTTGCACTCTAGTCATGAGTGTTTATATTTGTGCCGACCACATAGCCTCCCTTTTTTTATTTAATTGAGTCGTCGAGAATTAAATGTTATAAGCTATTACAATTGATTTAAAAAAATATCTTGAAAGTAGAAAACAACTCATAAAATGTATTTAAGAGTAATTTAAAATACTTCCTTGGCTCAAATAAGTTCGTTTAAAAGTTTAATATTTCTACTGAATTTCATTCTACTGTAAATACTTTACTCAATTTAAGCTTATCTTTGAATCCTTTTGAATATTAATGAAAAAATAAATGAATTAATACTATACTTGTTCTTTACTTAATTTTACTTCATTAATTTATTATGTATTATATAAAAAACTTATATATACTCTATATAAGAGTATATATAAGTTTTTTTAACAAACATGCAACGCACCAAAGGTATTACATTACACTGTCCGTTTCTCTCTTCTATCTTCTCTCTTTATTTATTTTGCTGTGATTATAAATGTAAACAATTACACTCTTGCATCATGCTTAAGATTTTGAAGGAATACAATTCAAAGTAGGTAGTCCACTTCGGTGGGTGGAGTGGGTTGCTCCTGATACTTTTATTTTTTAAGAAGCCGGAACTCCTCTGACAGAAACTTGTTTTACAATTTGGATTTATTTACATTGTCATGCTCCTGGCACTTGTCTGATAGCAGAGTGGACCATCGGAACAACGCCTTGATTATTATAGTTTACTGCAGCAGACTTGCCATCGGGGCGTCGTGTTTAAGTGCGTAAGTGTTCCTACGTCACCCCATTAAGACGAGGGAGGTTCTGTTGGGTGGCGTAGTACCTACTAGTGTGTGGATGTATTTACTAATATAAAAAAGAAGAGCCCTCATGTAATAATCGTGACTATAGAAGTGCCAACTCTCAAGACCTTTCAGTATACAAGATAAAACATTAGCAATATGTTACATTTGTATGAAATAGGTACAAACAGTTAATACATTATAATAAACAAACAGTTAATATATAACATAATAATTATAAATAAATGTACATAATCATAAATATATATACACACTACCGACTCACCCTCTTCGTTTACTACGACTACTTACGTTTTAACATTTAGTATAGATTACTCAGAGACGAAATATTTTCCTGCAATAGTAATAAAAAAGTATAAGTATTCTAGATGTTGACCCGAATAAACAGCTATCACTATACCAAATTTCATCAAAATCCCTCCAGTGGTTTTTCTATGATGCGGTAACAGACAGACAGATATACAAATATTCTAAAAAGTGTAGATTCGGCCTCTGTATCGATAATAATGTTTATTACAATAAAATTTTCCAAAAAATATTTAACGTTCAGATTCGGCTTAGTTACAATTTTATTAAATGCATAGATTTGTTTCAAATAGGTACAAATATTTAATATCAACAAAAAGCCTTAAATTTAATCAGCTAAAAGAATTCGGGTATTACCGAAATATTATTTTTATATAGAAACATTTATCACTCTATGCCATTCTCCTGTAAAGGTGGAGCTCAAATACTTATTTATACGGCCCATAGTACACATGACGTAGGAGAAAATATTGGAAGGCAATGTGAAAGCTTTTTCGCTCAAAGCCGCTGGAAAACAGTGCTGCTAAACTACTACATACGGTTTGTAATAACGTCGAATAAGCTTGAAATAGATTTTTATAGGTTACTAGCAGAACCCGTGGCTATGCCCGCGTTCAATCTACAAAGAAAACTCTTTGACAAAAAACCAAATCCTTGGGTTTTACATATTAGTATAGGTACTCCTACAATGCAGTTTTTGTATTTTTTCTAAGAAATGAGATATTTTCCGTTAGAGGTCAGCTATCACCATACCAAATTTCATCAAGATACCTTCAGTGATTTTTTTTGATGCGGTAACAGACAGACACACAGATAGACAGACAAAGATTCGAAAAATATAGATTCGGCCTCTGTATCGATAATAATGTCTATTTCAATAAAATTTTCCAAAAAAATATTTAATGTACAGATTCGGCTTAGTTACAATTTTATTATATGTATAGATAATATTTTTCATACAAAAATATGAAAATAAAATTAAAGTGTCTTTTTGTAATGTCAAAATAACAGCTTTTTACTAAATGCATATGGAATTTAATACGGTATTTATATGAAAAACACAATTTTTAAAATGTTTGTCTCTCTGTCTGTTTGTTTCGGCTAATCTCCGACGGCTGGGTCGATTTAGACGGGACTTTCACTGTCAAGTATTTAATGTTATAAAGAGTAACTTAGGCTACTTTTATTTCAGTAAAAGAATTAGGGTTCCGCTCAAAAGAACCAAAATGTACCCAGGGACGAACCCTAGCGAAGCGTGAGTCGCTAGTAACAAACATAGAATAATAGAAGTATATACTGAGAAAAGAACACATTTTATGTATACTAGAAACTCACCCCCTTGTTTTTTAATAAATACGTCGTATAAAAATCGGCGAATGTACATATTAGGATACGTTTTCCAAAAAAATTTCGTTTATATTTATTTCATTTCTGTGGAATATTTATCTTAAAACCAATAGAATCCTTAATATCGACTTAGTATTGATATAATAATAATAAATAATAAATATGTTGGGACATTAACACAAAGCACCATCTAGTTCCATGGTAAGTTACGAGGCTTGTGTTATGGATACCAGATAGTTGATACACTACACATATATAGCTTTAAATACATACATATTATAAATACGAGTATATGCATATTATAAATATAAACACCCATGACAGGTACAAACATTCGTGCTCATCACACAAATGATTGCCCTCAGCGGGACTCGATCCTGCGACCGTTGATACAGCAAATAGGACCACTACAAACTAAGCCAAACGTGTCGTCAGTATGAAACTACATATAATCATTGATATAATTAATAAAGTTTCATATTTTAGAGCACAGTGTGTACGAAGTTTGAAAGCAAGTGGCAGCTCTCGAACCTTTCTTGAACTGTTTAGTTACATTTTAGATTGCATTCTCTCGCCGTACACTCAATGTGTATTATTCAAGGCGAATAATTTTGCTATGAATTTACTTACATTTGAAATAAACAGTGCATGTAGAACCACTTTTCATCTACTTCCGGGTAAAAAAAGCTTTATATATGACTGCCAAATATGATAAAACTATAGTGGAAACCTATGAAAAAAGTTGTTAAGTTATAAATATGTTGGCATAATAGCACCATCTAATTCCATGGTAATAAGTTACGAGGCTTGTGTTATGGATACCAGATAGTTGATACACTACACAGATATTATTTTTAAATACATACATAATATTATAAATATGAGTGAAGTACGTGTTCATCACGCAAATAAATACCCACAGCGAAACTCGAACCCGTGACCACTGGCACAGCAAGTAAGATCACTACAAACTGAGCCAAACGTGTCGTCAAACGTATATATGTAGAGAATCATAATTATACGTACATATAGCTATTTATCCGATATCATTCTAGTATTCCTATACTATTTCATTATACTGTTTATACTTCTGGCATATCTAGCCGACTATTGCTTTAATATAATTTTATGTCATTTCAAACATAATTACCACTTGTCTTACAGTGAAGGAAAACATCGTGAGGAAACTTGCATGTCTGAGGCAACTTAGCAAGTTTTTGAAAGACATGTGAAGTCCGCCAACCCGCACTTGACCAGCGTGGTGGACTATGGCCTGATCCCCCTCGTATTGAAGGGAGGCCCGTGCCCAGCAGTGTGACGTTAAAAAAAACTGAATACATACATCATCGTATGCAACATGCCTAAATTAAAAAAGGATAATACTCACTGGTACGTTTGAAGCTATAAGAAGAAAATATAATAAAATATATGAGTAAAAGGCCTAAAAGCCATAAAACAAAGAATTGAATATAATAATAGTGACCTTAAAAGAAATTTGCTATTTAGGTATACCCTTATTCATTTTAGTTCTCTCTAAAAACACTATTTCAAGCTAGCTTCGTATCTAATATCTATATTATACTCTAGTATTCTAATTTAAGCTGCATATTTTACGTTAATTCAAACAGTCTCTACAACGTGAATAAAGTAATTTTAGAGCTAATAGAGTATTTTAGAGAAATAAATGTTATTTTTCGTGTCAGTAAAGAGCTTTCGTCCAGTTTTATATTTATCCAGTTTCATCTGAAATTAGATATTATTATAATATACTTTCTTAGATTTATGCAAATATTTGATTATCTATATAGATAAATAAAATTGAAGTGTCTGTTTGTAATGTCAAAATAACAGCTTAGTACTAAATGCATATGAAATTATATACGGTACTTATAAGAAAACACATTTTTTTTATTTTGTCTGGCTGTCTGTTTGTTTCGGCTAATCTCCGAAACGGCTGGACTGATTTTAACGGGACTTTCACAGACAGATAGCTGATGTTATAAGGAGTAACTTAGATTACTTTTATTCTAGAAAAAGAATTAGAGTTCCGCTTAAAAACATAGTAGTCGCTAGTTTTAAATAAGAATTATCTTTTTATTTTTTCCGCGGATTTATTTTGATTTTTGATTCCCGACGTTTCGAATGCTTTACAGCAATCAATCATGGTCAGGGGAGAGACTAAGGTTTTAGACGTCTCAAAGGCATATAATTGATACAGATAGTGCCTACTCATAAAATTACAAAATGATTTAAAAAAAAATACAAAAAATGGATCTAAAGTTTCTTACAATATATACTTATTTTAATTTTACACATTATTTATTTAATTTTAAGTGTTATTATTAAAAAAACTTTTTTAATTAGTAATCTTATTTAGTGTTGCTATTATTATATTTATAAGTATAAATAAATTTAATATTTTTAGTTTCCTTTATATTTATAATCTATTATGCCGTTTAATAATTACGAGGGTTTGGACATAATATGTACAATGTACATACATACAGCTCAAACACATCACCCTCCTTTGGACTTTGCCGCAGTTAGGTAAAGAATTAGTATTGTATTTTACATTCCATTCGTTCTTCTGTTAGAAGCCAAATATTTATATTTGTTTTAGATCCATATATTTCAATGTACTGCATCTTGCAACAAATTGATAATAAACCTATCTTTCTAACTTTACGAGTCCTCTTAGACTTCTACCTCGTATGTATACATTTACAACTAGGCTGGAGGCCTAAGTTCACGTGCACTTCACTAGTAATATATCAATCTAGTACTGTTAGGTACTAACTACTAAGATTTGGGAAATATTAGTTATTTTCTAAGCGTTTATTCATACATATTTCTATAAAATTTTGGAGAAATTTCATTAAAATTTTATATAATCTATACATATAATAAAATTGTAACGAAGCCGAATCTGTACATTAAATATTTTTTGGAAAATCTTATTGAAATAAACATTATTATCGATACAGAGGCCGAATCTATAGTTTTTAGATTTTTTGTCTGTCTGTCTGTCCGTTACCACAACACAGAAAAACCACTGGAGGGATTTTGATGAAATTTGGTATGGGGATAGCTGGTTATCCGGGTCAACATATAGCTTATTTTTTATCGCGGGAAAATATCTCATTTCTGAGAAAAAATACAAAAACTGCAATGTAAGAGTATACAAATATGTAAAACCTAAGAATTTGGTTTTTGGTCATGTGAACGCGGGCGGAACCGCGGGTAATGCTAGTAATCTATAAATTTAATATACTCGTATATGAAAATTATATAAGTAAATTATTGATAAATTAGCATTTTTGATATACATACATACATACATACATACATATTTGACAATAAGTTACTTAAAGAATTTGCAAAAACATAGCTTGCATCATGCAGACAGCCATAGGACTTTTGTGCCCTCATCCCGTTTACCATGCGAGCAAAACCACGAGCAAAAACAAGTTCCAATAAACACAGCAGAAAAAATAATCTCAAATGTTACACAATCAAAAAAGACAAGGCGCATAAATCGTGAAGACGAGCAAATCTCACTTATTATACCTCCTCACAATATTATTTTATTTTAAAAAAGCTTTCTGTTAGAAGAAATGCACAATTTGTAAACTGTAGTGAAATAATGAACTGACTCGCCAAGAAATTGGGGTAACCCAGTTTTATCTATGTCAAGTGTACGGTACGCTTTTGTGAGTTCACATGGACTTTAAACGCTTTGCAAGTGCATTTAATTTTGTTATTTCACTTAGAAATCTCGAAAATTGCAGTTTCAGAGTAAAATTGTGTTTCATACTAAATTGTAAGAGATATATATGTACCTTTACGTTTAGTTTTACGTATATAGGTAGTGAGCGATTTACCTTGTTTATATTATTCGTTTATACTCTTTACTAGCATTTAATTTTCGATACTTTGTTTAGGTACGCTAAGATTAACGTTTATGAAAAAATCTTCGAATTGCAAATCTTGCTTGATATATATTTTTCTTCGATTAATTTCTAAAATGTAACCCTAATCAATCGAACTTATTTTTTAAATTGAAATTAAAAAAATAATAAAAAAGTGGCAAGATAGAGATAGGCAAGGGTAGGTTGGCGTTCTATGGAAAATGCTTTCGTCCAACAGTGGACTGCGATAAGCTTAAAAATAAATAAAAAATAATAACAAAAAAAAACAATTAGAGACCGTTTTCTGTCAGGTTGTACGTAACCTAAAAAAAATTAAGAAATTCATAACAAATCTTTCCTAAGAACAAAGTACCTATAAAAATCTCCAATAAGCAAAATAATCATGATAAGTGCTCAAAATATAAGCCATTTTCTAAATAACACAGCAATATTATTTACATAGAATCACTACGAAGCGTAAAAACAGTGAAAATGAAACATTCCAACAAAATGAGTTCATTTAACAAGCGAAAACACACCAAAGGGTTTTTTTATAATGTAAAAACTAATTTTGCGATTTTTATCCAACGTAATAATCAAGGCAATATACGCGAACTAAATTGTCCACAGAAATTCTAGTGACACCGTAAAAATGTATGAAAATCGCATATACTACACCCAATTTATGTTCCGAGTTTACATTTAACTACGTCAGTTTTAGCTTTTGCAAGTTTAAAATAGGAATTTTGTAACTATGTTTTTAAAATTTTTGATGAGCAATAATTTTTCTGGCGGATAAGCGGAAAATTTATAGTAAATTTAAATATAAATTAGGGTTTGATTTGAGATTGCACTTCGATTTTTAAGCGATGAAAAATAAGGAGGGTCTCGATTCGACACGTATATTTTTTTATGTTTGACATGACTTTTTACAATGTAGTGAGATTTCGATGATTTTTTTATTAAAAAATTAAAAAATTAGAAAATTAAAAACTTTAAGCAAAAAATAAAAACTGACTTCAAAAAAAAAACGCTAAAAAGTAAATAACCTCTAACACATTGGTAGTTTTCATTTACTATAGATACCTTATCAAATATTTTCGAATTCGGTGTGCTTTATTCTATACTAGCGGCTCACCCTCGCTTCGCTCGGGTTCACCTCTATAAATGCACAAACAAATCTATCCCACGGGAACCGTACATTTTTCCGGGATAAAAAGTAGCCTATTCGTTATTGCGATATATGAACTATATTATTGTAAAGTTTAATTAAAATCCAATCAGTATTCTTTGTGTACTAAGCTGTATAAGTTACTATAGTTTTTTAACTATCCCACGGGAACTCTTTTATTTTTCGGGATGAAAAGTGAGTGAAAAGACAAACAGACAAATAAACAAACAAACAGAGAAAAAAAAATCTGGATTTGCTCTCTTTCTCTTCTTACATACTACCCCTGACTCGGGTTTTATCATTTTTTTTCTATGTACAGACATTCGACCTCTACAGTTTTATTATAGCATATGTACATAGAAATCTAACGTAGTAACGCTTTTTAAAATAGACTTTTCAGATTTTGTCGCGGATCTATTTAGACTTTTGGTCCTTGACTTTTCGAATGTTTTACAGCTAATATGATTAGGGGAAAGACTAAGGTTTTAGATATCTCAAATGTTATTTATTATATGAATATATTTGTTAATTACTAAGTAAAGATTAAACATATTTGTAAATTCTTTACGCGTTAAGCCGTTACGGCTTATGGGACTTAAATAAGATTTCGATTGGAAAGAGCTTAAATTCTGGCTTAAAATATGAATATTTTTCGATTTAACACGCAACGCAAGTAAAAAATTGTATGAAATAAAAGAATAAGATTGATATTCATGAATAATACTTGCTATAATTAAACGATGGAAATCGAAATTTTATAGCCATTTATTAGTTGCACTACATTTCAAACATCTGTCAAAATAACTTTGGAGCGTTGGAAAGCATACCCTCGCTTCTCTCGTGTTCGAGTTTGGGTTGCTTCGCCATACAAACTTTCATCCCCATTTTCACCCCATTACTGAATGATTTCCGGGATAAAAACTATCCTATGTCCTTCCCAGGGTCTCAAAATATCTTCTTACTAAATTTCATATATTTTGGGTTTTAGTAGGCAGTACTGGCTTTTCTAGCCGGTGAGACCCACATAACCACCTGTAAATATGTAGGTAGTACTAATTACTTGCGATCATAACTTAATTGTACAGACAGCAAATCTATCATATAAGTTTGTATAGTTAACTTTAAAAGATATTTTCTAAAGCCAAAAATGAAAACATAGTTGTAAATAACATTAACCATTTTAACATTTTATTTATCTGCCTGCACGATATTTACCTGTCTTTTGAAAATCATTTTATATCACCTGTCAAACCGTGATGGACACAGGTTAAGTCTTTTTAAGCGTAACCTGTTGCGTGTTAGGATTTTATAGCTACACGCCATTCCCTTGCGGGATTTAAAGATAAAACTTGCGATTCGCCATCGTTTCGCTCAAATGCTAGATTTTATTACTAATATTGTAAATGTAAAAGGTGAGCTAGTTAATATGACTCAATTATACATAAATCAATCTTTTCAAGTTCTCTACGTATATATCTGTGAAGTGGAGTATAATTTATTAACCGACTTTCAAAAAGGAGAAGGTTCTTAATTCGTCGGAATCTTTTTTTTTATGTATGTTCGCCGATTACTCGAAGACGCCGGAACCGATTTGGGATTTTTTTTTGTTTCAAAGGGTATACTTCCCAGATGGTTCCATATAAATGTTATCGAAATCAGTCAAGCGGTTTTTTTTTAAATTAACAAATATTTTTTTTAAATAAATTGCTTAATCGAACATGTTATTAAAAAACTTTTTTCTAACCAATTACCTGCTTATTACGTCTACACTAAAAATGGACATATAAAAACTTAAAAAAAAAACCGACCTCCAGGCACTAAAATGTAAAAAATAACTAAAAGGGGGTTTTCATTTAGAATAGATACCTAACCAGATATTTTCGAAGTCGGTGCGAGCCGACAATATTTTAAGATATGAATATCTAATAGGTAAATATGTGTTTTACGTATCGAAATATATTAGATTTGCTTTCCATCGGCTGTAAAACAAAATGTATGCAAGAACTAAACTCTAAAACAGATTTCCTTGAGAAGGAATAATTTTAAATACAAAATAAATTTATGATATACAAACGTACAAATATTGATATATTTATCAAGAATACCATATATTATATAGACTATGAGTGTAAATAAGTTCTATTATTTGAAAAATAATAAAGCACAAATAAAATAAACACTAAATATTATGTTCAAACAAATTGTATCATTATATCATCAAGCATCACTAACTGTACAATGTACATATTTATTTATCGAAATATAGTATCGATAAATATTTGCACTTATTAAATACAAAAATTTAAATTAATATTGGACTGCGGTGATATGGTAAACGGTGCAGGTTCAACCCCCGAACAGTGTTATTGCTTATCGCACTAATATTATAAACTAGTGTTGGTTGTTGCTTCATCCGCGTTGATTCATGTTGTATAGTGACTCACCCATGCTTCGCTCGGGTTCGTCCTTAGATTGTTTCCCCATACAAAGTTTCATTCCCATTTTCACCCCCTTAAACAATGATTTCCGGGATAACAACTATCCTATATCCTTCCTAAAGTCTCAAACTATCTTCTTACCTTATAATTTCATCTAAATCAGTTCAGTAGTTTCGGAGCTTATTATACAAACAAACAAAGAAACAAACAAACAAAAATCTTTGCTCTTCATAATATTAATATAGAAGTATACATTAGAATAACTCAACTTTTCGCAGGTGATATGGTATATGGTATATTAGCGGTATGCATTGTCCAATCCAAAAAAAAATTTAACTCAACTTTATGTCTCTAGCAGCAAAACATTGGACTTTCGTGTCTTACGTTAGCTTTTAAGCACACTATTGTAATCAGGTAGTATAGCAAAATCCATTCTTAGCAGGCCTTAGTGCTTATTTCCTTATTGTGCTTTACACTAGAGAATCTTTTCTTCTATTTTAAAACAAAGCTTTATTTCTAAGATTTATGTATATAATATATTATGGGCACATATAGATAAAAAAAATCGGCTTTATTAAAGTAAAATGTGTGCTTTTAATATCGATAGAATTAACGTAAATAGTCAATGCCCTAATATTTATGAAAGGTAAGTAAGCGCCTGATGATATAATGAAGCAATGGTATTGATATACTAAATAATATATTATAAATACGAAAGTAACTCTGTCTGTCCGTTACCCTTTTACGCTTAATCCGCTGAACCGATTTAGATGAAATTTGGTATGGTAATTGTTTGAGACTGAGGGAAAGACATAAAATAGTTTTCATTCCGGATATCCTTTAAGGGGGTAAAAAGAAGATGGTAGTTTGTATATGGAATTAGTCATTTCTTAAGTAAGGGATATAAAACTCAACTTAATGTTGTTGGAATGGAACCCCAATTCTTTTTCTAAAATAAAAGTAGCCTATGTTACTCCCTACATAACATCAGCTATCTTCCAGTGAAAGTCCCGTCAAAATCAGTCCAGCCGTTTCAGAGATTATTCGGAACAAACAGACAGACAGACAAAATAAAAAAAAAATGTGTTCTTCTTATAAGTACCGTATATAACTTTATATGCATTTAGTAAAACGCTGTTATTTTGACATTACAAACAGACACTTCAATTTTATTTATCTGTATAGAATTAGTCGAAAACTAGCGACTCACCCGCGCTTCGCTCGGGTTCGTCCATACCTTGATTCCCCATACAAACTTTCATCAACATTTTCACCCCCTTAAGTGATGATTTCCAAGATACAAAGTATCGTATGTCCTTCCCAGGGTCCTAAAATATCTTCTTACCAAATTTCATCTAAATCGGCTTAGTAGATCCAGAGATTATCCTCTACAACGTCACAAACTCACAAACTTTACCTCTTTATAATATTAGTATAGATATAATATTAGTATAGATAAACTAAATTTATCAATATAAAGTTATCATCTAAAATCATGTAACACCTTTAAAATATATATATACATATATTGTTAAACTTAAAGCTTCCCTTTACGACTTTAAAAGCTAACTCTATTAAGAACATAAAGTTTTAATATAACATAGTTTCATGCGAGCAGAAACACTTGCTGCACTAAAATAGTTATAAGTTGTATTAAGGAAGTAAAATCCATTATATTCCTTGAGTTTACCGTTATTCTAAGCACGTTATGATTGATACGAGTTGTAGTTTCTAGAAACTAAGTCAAAATCTACAAGCCCTATAATAGAATGTACTAGATTACAGTTGAATACTAAATCTAGTGCATTCAAACGACAACTATGACTTAGTTGATGTTTCCTTATAAATAAATTTGCTTTCTGAATTCCCATATATACGTCATCTAGGTTCACATACATATATACATACATATATGTATGCCAAGTTTCTTTTAAGTTAGAACGCGCTAATATCTGGAACTAGCAGTGCGATTCTTAAAATTATTTTTGCATTTTATATTTTACTAGAATTGACCAAAAACCAAATTCTTAGGTTTTATATATATTAGTATACTCTTATATTGAAGGTTTTGTATTTTCTTAATATAAATTTCATAAGAATAAATATTCAGTTTTAGTATTTCATATTATATCCAGGTTTCATGACCAAAAATAGTTGACCGAGTGTACGTTAAGGAGTGCGAGTGAAATTCAGATCACGAGCTCACCTCCACTAGATAAGAAGTTTAGCCGAGAAGCCTTTCATGAAACGTTACCTCTACTATGGTACATTATTATTATTTTCAAACTTGTTACTTTTTCATACTTATTTTCTAGTACAAAAATGTATGTTTAAATAATTTTAGATATTATTATCACAAATATCTTATGAATTATTGATAAATATTGAAATATTTTTTTAAATTGACATAACTTTTTTATTTATGAACCGATTGAAATAAAACAAACGCACAGACAAACAAACAAATATTCAAAAATTCTACAAATCATTGTTTTTTAGTTCTATTGCGTTAGTAAAGACCCCCAACAAATAATTTTTCTCAAGTATTTTCCATGTACATATGGCGATCAGTTACACTGCTTTTATATAAAAACTCTCTAAGTATAAAACGTTAGTATCAGTCGTGACCAAAATTTGCTGTAAATCATTCGAAACTTCGACAACCAAAAATCAAAATAGATAGCGTAAAACTCCGAAAACATAGTTTAATTTAAAATATTAAATATTCGCGTAAATTTTTTGTTTTTGTAATATTTTTAACGAAAAGTGAGAAATCGAGTTCCAATAGTAGTATCTCACTCTGATAGCTGCTCATCTCAGAATATGTTTCAAGTTTCTTACTTTATAATAGACTACGATATCAACTATAAAGTGAAGCTAAACGGTGTAGAGTTAAGTCTGTGCTTATAAAATTACTGTTCAAGCTTTCAAATTCTTATGGAAACCAAAAAATGCAATTGTTAAGAAATCGGACTTACTTGAAAAAGAAACTTTAAAAACAAATTAAAAAATATTAATTAATGTAAAGTAATAATAAAGTAAAAATATCTTTAAGAAATCCAACTTAGTCCCTCTATTGATTCTTTCAAAAACAAAATTAAAACAGCACCTTCTCACTCAATTAAAGCAAAAAATATCTTAATTACTATTATTATGTATTGTATTATATAGATATGTACATAAGTATGTATGGTATAGTAAGAAGTGTATATTATATGTTATTATATATATTATTTAATTAGCTATTTATTTTTGAGTATCTATATTTTATTAATATAATTACGACTGCACGAATTTAGCCCGCTTTGTAACACTATTTCTCACTACCACAGGTTGGCTGGAGAGATCTCTTCTAGAGATAAGTCCACCTTTGTAAATAACAACTATTTTTAAATTACTGTATTGATTTTTTTAAGTGCAATAAAGAATAGTAAAATATTGAAATTCTGAGTCGAATGAGTACATAAAATATTTTTTGGAAAATCTTATTAAAATAGTCATTATTATCGACACAGAAGCCGACTCTATAGTTCTTAGAATTTTTGTCTGTCTGTCTTTCTGTCTAACCACGGCAACCAATTTCAATGAAACTAGACAATTGTGCAGGATGCACTAGTGAGTGCGCAGACTTACTGTATACTTTATATTCCTTTCATTTTGTTTTTAGCTTTTTTAACGTCCCACTGCTGGGAATGGGTATCACTTTACTACAAGGGGGATCAGGCCATTGTCCACAACACTTTTTCTTAACAGAAAACCCCAATATGCATATATTATCTCCTTAAGGAATGATTTCCGGGATAAAAACATTTCACTCACACACTTTTCTCATCATGATATTTAAAAAAAAAATATTTTAGTATTTTTTTCTTTTAATTTTCTTCTATATAAAGCTTATCCTGACAATATCAAACACAAAAATAAAGAATTATCCAATTTGGTGCAGTTAATCAGAATTTATGCGTGTATTTATATTTATACATACATTTCGGTGATTCATTTTTATTTATATAGATTTGTTACTGCCCGGGACTCAAACTCAAGACCTCCGAATCTGCCCAACGACGCATATAATTTTTTTATTAAGATATTTACTGGTATTAAAAACCTACATTTAGTTTTTATTAAAACTATATTTTTTTAAAGTTATACATATTAAAATTTGTCATGCACACACCTCATTGAAGAGTTAAGTACATGAATAGCAGTTCCCTAAGATACTAATTTTCAATAGAACTTACCAATGTCACATAGTAAATACAAATGATAGGTATATTTGCATCTTATTCATTCAAATAATCTAACATATCGAAACTCTTGAGATTTGAGTCTGGAAACAAATGCATGATGTCATATAGAATGGACGCTATCCCTCAGGAAATCGAAGTAAGTGTCCCCTTATATTATCCACTCGATACGAGATTTTCCTGTTCTCGTTCGTGACGTGTTTTCATTTCAAATGTTATGACTTAATGATTCAATCTCTTGTGTATACAAACGAAGGTACAAGATTTAGAAGCTTTTAAGCTTAAGCATTTAAGCTTTTTTGTTGAGATTTATTAGATTTTATATGTGTAGGAATCATGTTTGGATTTTAATATAGACACTTAGCAATTTTATATACATTTTGTTGGATTGTAACTTACGTTCAATTTAACTCTAAAAATATGTACAATTCCAAAAAAAAGGCTTCTTCATGACGAAATAAAATTATATATAAACAAAATATATTATGTAAATAAAATAGAAAGGATTTAGTATTATTAAAATTATTTTTAACTTGAAATTTATAAACAGATTGATAGATCTTGTGTATCTCTTCCGTTTTGAAATCGCATATTAAAATGGTTAAATAGTAAATAGCTATTTTTCACAAGTCGGTTAATGTTAAATATACATAAGCTTTACAAAAAGATCTATTTACCTATTTGAAACAATTTTGTTTAAAGTAAAACGTCGAACCTCCCAAGAGAAATATCTTTGAAAGCTCAAATACGTTGCCTCACTATAAGGTTGGTTACACACCTCAAGGTCAGCCTCTGTATGGTGCTTTTTTTTTAAATAAAATACCTTCACTTTCCTTAGATGCGTCCCTACTAGATGTCTTTTTTATTTTAAAATACTTAGCGTTTTAACATCCTTACTTCCGTTTTAACGTTTAGTATAGATTTCTCAGAGATGAAATATTTTTCCGAAGTAACCTATATGTTGACCCGGACAACCACTTATCATCATACAGATATGAGATACAGAGGACGAATCCATAGTTTTTAGAATTTTGGTATGCCAAATTTCATCAAAATCTGTTCAGTGGTTTTCTCGTGATGCGGTCATAGACACAGACAGACAAAAATTATATTTTAATAAGATTTTCCAAAAAATATTTGATGTACAGATTCGACTCAGAATTTTGTTATATGTATAGATAATTATCGCCATGTTAAACGTAAAACCGTAAAATACGTGTAAAAATTAAATCAACCTGTTGCTCCATGAAATATTAATAAAAAAAATATAAACACGCATTAGTATAGAATATTAGTTAGGGACTCATGATGATTGATATGATCTTAGTAAATATTACAAACGCACACAGCATCTTAGGTCAGAAAATGAGATTGCTTTCTCAAAAGAAACAAGTGCCTACTGGAAAGCAAAAAAAATCCATTCGTCATAAATATAAAATTAAAAAAAAATACTTAGATTTTATAATATAAGTATTTTTTGATAGTATTATCTATACTGAAGTCAGATAGATCACCTCACAACGTTTTTACAACTTGCACTGCTATTTAACTTTAACTACCTATTAAGATTTATATTACGCTGTGAGCTCTCGGCCATTTGGAGTATCGGGTTACATATATGAACTTAAAAGTTTTAAATTAAACTATATTTTCGGATTTTTCCCAGGTTTTATTTGATTCTTGATTCTCGACATTATGATCGCATATGACGTTTGCGATGTATCAAAACCTTAGTCTTTCCCGTGGCCATGATTACTGTAAAGCATTCAAAACATTGATAACCAAAAATCAAAATAAATCCGAAAAAAAATCCGAAATGATAGTTTTATTTAAAGTAAAATGTCAAATATTCGAGTAAATCTAAGAAAGTATTAAAAGTTTTAGTTCAACCTGTTTTGGTTGAACTATATCAAACACGTATATTTCTTATGACCATATTATATTATATTTTTTATTTATTTTTAAAATTCATTAGATCAATAAATTCTATCATACAAGATACGTTTACGTTTACAACACAAGTTATGTCACAATAAAATATCGTCATACATTTTTTAGCTATCTATTAGCGATATCGATTGTACATAGCAACTTTTCTAAGGACGGTTAGCTAAATAGCTAACTCTGCTCTGAAGAAAAATACAAAGCAATCCATAATTCCATAATTACTAATATTACTTCTAAAGTAGAAGTGTAAATACAGATATAGTATAAAATATATGAAGATGCTTAATATGTCTATTTTCAGGGCGAGTTTCTAGATTTAACTGAAGGTCGAAACTATGTGCGACATCTTGGAGAACGGTGTCAGTAATAAACAAGTGCAACAAACTAACTTACAGCAAGGGTTGAATAATTTAATAATTTATCAAATTCTATAAGCAATGTAAAATTCTTAATATATAAACTAATTATAAATGTTTTTGTTAAAGTTGTGTGTTAGTAATTAGATATTTAAAATACAATCAAAGAACAGTAAACGCTGAAGGTAATCCGGTATTTTTAAAGCAAAATTACGTCTTATACTTTACGTATAGCTCTTAGTTTTCTCATTTTAAGTTACGAGTCACAAGCAATCATAAAGTTAAAAACTTTTAATACTACTTCAAGCGTTGTAATTTCTTCCATGATCTCGTTGTTGTTTTTTAAAGTATTAAGTACCGTAAATATACATATATATAAATATAAATATTTCGCCCCCACTCGGTAACTCTTCAAAATCACATTCAATCTCAATTTCAAATACCTAGTGTATCTTTTACGCATATTTAGACTCAAAATTTTTGTTTCACCCCTAATTTCCATTATGGATTATCAACAATTTTTTTTGCTTAATCTGGCAGCAAGATTGTCTTGTATTCAGGTCTTTTTAATGTCCCACTGCTCGGCACGGGCCTCTCTTCAATGCGAGGGTTCCATGTTGGCAGATTTCACATGTCTTTTGAAAACTTGCTAGGTTCTCTCAGACATGATGTTTACCTTCACCATAAGGCAAGTGGTAATCATGTTCATCATGGTTATCATGTGAAAATATCAGAGGTGCGAGACCCGAAATTTGAACCCGCTTCACTCGGTTTCTCAAGCGAGCGCTTTACCACTGGGCTACCACTGTCCAGAATTATCTAGCTGTTCACATTTTTCACCAAATAACTCTAACAGTCTCTGAGCAAAATAGCTATGATACTCGTATTTCGGATAGATGGACAGTAAGACAAACAGACGTGAAAGTTATTTGTTCCATTTTTCGCTACGGAACCCTAAAAATATACGCCTAAATTAAGAGCTTTCCTCTTTGAAGTCGATCATAAATAACATACATTCTTAATTTACATATATACAAAGTTATTTTTATAGCAGAGTTAAAGTACCGAGCATTATGGGAAATAATACATTGAGCTTTTAGAGTGTTCCATTACTTTCAGTTAATATGAAACTCGAAGTGGATAATTTTTAAACAAAGCCTGTAATAATGCGCGCCTGTAATTTGTACATACAAACGTGTAACCGCAGTGTTATGTTTATAATATGGGCCAAAGTATAAGCGAGAGCGTTTTTAGATTATCTGGGGGTATAAATTTTACTTATATAATAAATGTTAATACTTATGGGTGAGTAAACTTTTATTTCTCCTTTATACGTAAACTGTGAAGTGAATTTTGATAGGTTTAAACATTCATAATACATAAATCATGTCCTGGACTAAACTTAGATTCTTTCAAACCTGGAATTTATGTTTTACACAATGAAGCACAGGCTACAACAAGTAAATCTATATATCCTTATATATATTCATGCATTTAATTCCATTCATCAATACATTCCTAGCATTATCAATACATTTAATTCCGGTCGATTAAATATTCCAAGTAATTTTCATATAAATTTGATATATGGCAATCAGCAATAAACCAATATATGCATTAATAAAAAAGACCATTTAATCGTATTAAAACAATTAAATGATAAAATACATATATTCTTAATAAAATTATTAAGTAATTGAACTGTAAATTAATTCTTAGAAGCTCTACTTATATACAAAAAAAAGTAAAATAATAAAATGGAGTAAACCGCTTTCGCTTATGACTTAACAGTATAAGCAAATAAACACGTCAGTAGCTGACAAATTAACTACGTTTATTATCAAATAACATTTTATAATCTCATGCTATGAATGTACGATTTTTTTTGTGCGATCAGTTGTAGCTTTAAAATGTAAAAATAACATTAGACGTTAATTGTTATGTACATACTAGCATTGCCTGCGGCTCCGCCCGCGTTCAAATGACCAAAAACCAAATTTTTAGGTTTTACATATTAGTATACTCTTACATTGCAGTTTTTGTATTTTTTCTCAGAAATGAGACTTTTTCCGCGGTAAAAAGTATCCTATATATTGACCCGGATAATCAACTATGAATATACCAAATTTCATCAAAATCCCTCCAGTGGTTTTTCTGTGATGCGGTAACAGACAGACAGACTAAAATTCTAACAATTATAGATTCGGTCTCCGTATCGATAATAAAGTCTATTTCAATTAGATTTTCCAAAAAATATTTAATGTACAGATTCGGCTTAGTTATAAGTTTATTATATGTATAGATTGTTATTTCACATCGTATTATAGCTATTTATTTATTTATGTACCAAAAAAAACATATAAAATAGAAAATAGATACCATATGTACAAAGGATGACTTATCTCTTTAAAAGATCTCAACCAGAAACTCTCGAGCGTGAGAAAAAATAAAAATAATAATGAGGTGTAGTGTAGGTACAAACTACAAACATCAATTATTATAAACATATACACATATACAAACATACATATATACGTACATAGAAACATAAATAGATACGGACATTACATACATGCATACACATACTTCAAAAATTATCTATACTTAATATTATAAAGAGGTAAAATTTGTATGTTTGTGAGTTTGTGAATTGTGAGTTTGTGGCATTGTAGGGGTAATCTCTGGATCTATTGAACCGATTTAGATGAAATTTGGTAAGAAGATAGTCTGAGACCCTGGAAAGAATATAAAATACTCTAAATCCTGGAAATCATCCCTTAAGGGGGTGAAAATGGGGATGAAAGTTTGTATGGGGAATCAAGCTAGGGACGAACCCGAGCGAAGCGAGGGTGAGTCGCTAGTATTATATATAAGGAAATTATGTGGAGTGACTCAGATAAAGTTCTTTTAAGCAAGATTTAAATAGTTTTATCGATAGATTGTCATTTATAATCTTATCGGGAAGGGAGTTACAGAGTTTTGCTGCTTGAACTGCGAAAGAGTTCGCATAAATAATTGTGTTGTAAGAATGTTTGTTATAATAATAAATAATAAATAATAATAAATATGTTGGGACACTGACACACATCACCATCTAGTTCCATGGTAAGCTACGAGGCTTGTGTTATGGATACCAGATAGTTGATACAATACACATATACAACTTTAAATGCATACATATTATAAATATAAACACCCATGACTGGAGTACAAACATTTCTGCTCATCACACAAATGAATGCCCCCAGCGGGACTCGAACCCGCGACCGCTGGCACCGCAAGTAGGGTCACTACACACTGAGCCACACGCGTCGTTATATCTTATAAAAAGGATCATCGTCAACAAAATGCAATCAATTTGATAAATTTTGCAGCAAGTTGTGTCACATTTCATTTAAATAATAGCGTATATTTACAAACATCGATAAGTTATGTAAATGTTAGCTTTATGTGTGACAAGGCCAGTGAATAAACATTATTAGACTGTTTGACTCAAATTGAACGCGGTTTAACGCATTGATTAGCGCGATAATTTTGACCCAATATAGTATTTACATGTTCTATGGATTTGACCAATATTTGTCACTTGTCTACCTAATACATTGCCGTCATAATAAAGAAGGCCCTCACTAACAATTTGGTCAAAAATTACTTAAATGCAGATTCGGAATCAGCAAAAAAATTCTATTTAATAGTCTTACTCATAAAGCTTATTTATTCAGAGATACTCGTACCATAACCATTTTCATCTAACTACGTTAAAAATACTACTAAGTATTAAGACAAAACTTCAAATATCTTAAAATGAACTTTAACGAAGTTGCCGCCTTCTTATTTATGACGATGATACACATTTTTAAAGTAGCTATTTGGTCACGGGTTCATGGAAAAATCAGTTGAAGAAGTCTATCCGATTGCATTTTAATCTGTTCAGCTGTTTCAGGGTAAAGAAGAAACAAACGCACACCCACACAAATAAACTATCTCATTTATAAATTTGGATGGTTCAGAAACTAGCAAAAATTTATTTTACTTTTGTGCTTAAAGTAATAAGTATATTTTTTTTAGATTTTTTCGCCTTATTTTGATTTTTGGTTCCCGATGTGTGTTTTCTTTACAGCAATTCTGGTCACAAGACAAACTGCTGTCAAGCATTCAAAACGTCAGGACCCAAGAAAAATCCGCGAAAAAATCCGAAAAGTTAGTTAAATCTTTAAAATTTACAATAATCATTTGAAAATAACCCTTTAGTGACAGGTTCGCATAAAAACCAAGTAAAGCGAGTTGAATCCTGGGCCTCGCTCCTCTGACATTTTTACATGCGAATCTTATGTTCTAAATGAATAGTACTTGCTTAGTAAATACGACAAATAAAAACATGTTAAAGAAATCTGCATATCATATAATTTATCTATTTTTCTGAAAACATTTGAAAGAGTGGACTATGACCTGATTGATCCCTATTGTATAGAATAAAAACTTAAGTGCTCCAGAGGGCCGCTAAAAATGGCTGAAATATTCATTTGACATTTAATATAATGATATCTATTCAGATTTAGTAGTCTCTCGCTTGCCTTGTATATTAAGTAAAAGAATTTTCGGAATTGGATTATCATTTTCATATTTCATCCTTTAAATACAAAATAATACTAAAACTATTCTTATATATCATAGTGTAAGACAATCTAAAGGAATGTCTGTTTAATATGATATAGAACAGACCTTATGTTCTTGATATATTCGTACGGTTTGTTTGTTGAAGATCCAGAGGTCCTAGCTTCAAGTCACGGGTCGGGCCAAGTCTAATTACTGAGTTTTTCTGTAATAATGATTTTTGCAGTCAAAAGCGATTTTTACCGGTTATGAGTTTTGACTGTAACATATACGTATAATAAAAGTGTAACTGATCGCTGTCTGTACATGGAAGATATTTGAGAAAAACTATTCTTGGGGTCTTTATTTACGCAATAGAACCCAAAACAATGATTTTTAGAATTTTTGTCTGCTTTTTTGTTTATCGGTTTATCTGTTTGTCTGTGCGTCTGTGTGCACTAGTCTCAGAAACGGCTTAACCGATTTGGATTCAGTTTTCACTAATATATTGTGGTAAGCTTCACCTAAAATTAAGTAATTGTTTTATTTCAATCAATCAATCAATCGGTTCATAAATAAAAAAAGTTACTTCAATTTAAAAAATCACCTAGGGACGAACCCGAGCGGAGCGAGGGTGAGTCGCTAGTGTATAGATAGATACATGTTCAAAACATAACCCTCCTTTGGCCTTCGCCGCAGTCGGGTAATAACTGTATATACATTCGAAACGCAACTATAGTGATATCCCTAATCCCTACTTACCCATGATATCTACCTTTCTGTAGCAAGATAATTTAATGTCATTAATCCCTCCACGACCGCGGACACGCCGGTGTGTCAGTAAACAATAGATTTCTTAGAATTTTAATTAATTTCTTAGAAATTTACCTGGAGGTGATAATAATAAAGTATAAATATATACATAAAACCAAGTTTTTTTAATATAAAAACTTGAAAAAATAAATTTTCTTTTATCCATCATTTTTAGACACGGGCTCTGGTTTGCCTTTTCGTAAAAATTCAAAGAGAAAAGTCCTAAATCAACGTTAGAAAATTATGCAGGCGCGTAATAATTAATTTATTCTATAGATGCTTCTGCGTGTTGCTTTACTTCCTTATTTTTGAGAGAAATTAGCAAAAAACAAGGATTCTAATGTTAAATAATTAGGTCAAAACCCTATTTTAAAATCTATGACATATATTATATATTGGCCTCCTATACATTATAATTAAATTCTGAGTCAAATCTGTACATTAAATATTTTTTTGTAAAATCTTATTGAAATAGTCATACATGAAAATATCATAGTTGTGAGACCCGAGATTTGAACCCGTAACACTTGGTTTTCTATGCAAGCGCGTTACTACTAGGCTACCACTTGGAAAATTTAACTTTATTAAAACTACTAGCATTGCCCGCGGCTACGCCCTCGTTCAGATGACCAATAAGCAAATTCTTACGTTTTACATATTAGTTTACTCTTACAATGCAGTTTTTGTATTTTTTCTCAGAAATGAGATATTTTCCCGTAGTAAAAACTATCCTATATGTTGGTCTGGATAACCAGCTATCATCATACCAAATTTCATCAAAATCTGTCCATTGGTTTTCTCGTGATACGGTAATAGACAGACAGACAGACAAACAAACAAAAATTCTAAAACTATAGATTCAGACTCTGTGTCGATAATAATATCTATTTCAATTAGATTTTTCTAAAAATATTTAATGTACAGATTCGACTTAGTTACAATTTTATTATATGTATAGATTATTATTACTATATTACTAAATTCTCAATTTTAACTGTTTAAATATAACAACTTTTTAACATAAACCTTGTTGTTTCATCGTAATAATTAACTTTTAAATGAAATTATGCAAATGATAAAATTCAAAGCAAGGCGCTTATTTAAAGGAGCACTCCTTCATTTTTGTATATTAAACGGTTTTTGTTTAAAGACTTCAGTAATTTATAATCACTGAGAATAAATTAGACGTGATCATGAAGTTCGGAGATAAGAAATGGAGTTTACAGTTCAAGTTTTTGGGATCTTAACTCGCGTTTATGTACTTGTGAGTTTGCTTGAAATTTTTGTAAATATTTTATTAGCTTATACTAATAATTAATATATAATTCGAATGGGAGCATGGAATTACTTTGACAACATGTTTGGCTCAGTTTATAGTGTTACTTGCTGTGCCAGCGATGAGCACGAATCTTTGTACTCCAGTCATAGGTGTTTATAATATATATGTATTTAAAGTTATATACATGATGTTCTCCCGACCAATTCCGGCCACGGCGGCCAATCTCATTGAGACGAGCCAACTGCGCAGGAGATATTATAGTGCACAATTAGTGTACGCGCAGACACAAGTGCACTCTCTATTCCTGTCACTCTCATACTCCGGTGGGACGACTGCTCGACACGACCAGTGAGAGTTAAGGCGCAGGACCGACGGCTTTACGTACTCTCCGAGGCACGGGGGTGAAACACCGCCAACTTCCCAACTCCGGGCTGTTACTGAGACTTACTATACAAAAAGACTCAATAACTAAACTTGGCTTGACCCGGGACTCAAACCCAGGACCTCCGGGTGTGCAGCCGTACATGCTAGCCAATACACTACCGAGGCTGTAGATAGTTATATACATAATTGTGTAGTGTATCAACTATTTGGTATCCATAACACAAGCCTTGTAACTTACCATGGAACTAGATGGTGCTGTGTGTTAATGTCCCAATATATTTATTTATTTAATAACATAACATGTTAATACTGTACATAAAATAACTTTCCAAATCTAAACTAAGCAGATTCATTTATTTGATGTTTAAAAATATTCGCTTCTGTTGCTTTTGTTTTGTATTTTCAATCCTTAACTTTAATTGGCTGAAGTAGATTCGATGGTTCGAAATGGATAGCTTTTGGAAGGTTTTTTCGCTATCTTTTTATTTTAACGTTGCTTGAGAAAAGAATAATAAAATTGAATTTGTATGGCAAAGCTTTAGTTACCCTTTCTTATTTACACTCTATTTGGCTTTGATTAAATCTTTTATTATCATTATTGTAAAACCAAAGTAATTTTATACATTTATATTATTAAATTTTTATTGTATAAGTACTTGTTACGAAGCTTGTGTTATGGATACCAGATAGTTGATACACTACACATATATAACTTTAAATATATACATATTATAAATATAAACACCCATGACTGGAGTACAAACATTCGTGCTCATCACACAAATGAATGTCCTCAGCAGGACTCAAACCCGCGACCGCTATCACAACAAGTAGGGTTACTACAAACCGAGTTAAACGTGTCGTTATTGAAATATAATATATCTTCATAATTGTATTTAAGCATTTCTTAATGTTTTTTCTTAATAGCTTTTTAGTTCAAGCCAGTTAGACATTTGGAATTTTATATAACAATCTCTTATACCAAATCACTTTAAAACATATTATAAGTTTCATATATTTTTGTAATCACATCATAAACTTTATAGTCGATTTTTGCCTCTTCGGCTTGTGCAAATCGGCAGATTATTGAATTGGACACTTTTCAGAATGCGACTAGCCTACCACACCTTAATCTGACGGTTTCAAGTATTTCTACCTTATCAAAACATTTTTTAAATATTTTGATCGGCCTCCCTAGACGCGCGCCTTTATATAGAAGACTTATATTATGGTGAAAGTACTCAATAGAGTGCAAGGTAACCTCTTTTATGTTAATCTGCCGCGCTTGAGTAACTACAAAAATCTTCTCTTGGGCTCCCCTACTATTAGTATTAATTTCCTAACAACTTACCCTTCTGTTTCCGGTCATAGTCTATATATGTATGTACTAAAAATCAGATATGGTTCAGCCGTTTTACATGAAAAAGCAACAAACATACAAATATACGTACAAACATACCCATTTATAATAAATAGTACTGCAATAATAATAGAAAAGTTATCCAAATATATGTAAATATTATAATTTAACAAATATAATTAATTCATACAATAAAACCCCCAAAATATTTTTTTCATAAGAAATAACATGCAAAAATATCTAATTTAGAACGTCTTCGCCATGAATTTATAAAAATCATCTTAACAAAAGTTTTCTTTTTACAAATCCGTGACAGCTGAGAGGGAAAAAGTGGTCGGGATCCGTCTTTATACTAAACCATTGGACTTTGAGCATTTTAATTATTCTAATCCTGTGACAAAACTTTGAAAGACATTCTTAGAAGTGGATTACCTTAGATACGTTGGAGGTAGCGTTTAATATTAAATTATAATGTAAATTGAAAATAAATTGTAGTTACAACTTTTGTCTAACTTCAAATTGGGAGGTTCTTCATTTATTTATATGATCTTTTCGAGCGATTTGTTTGCGTAATATAAGCCGATACTAAGTTTTTTTTATATAAGCTAATGGTTAAAATTCGGCCATAGCTAAAATAGAAAATTTGAGGGAAAACATAATATATGAATAGAATTTATCTTCATATATCTATATAAGAAAAACTAATTGTTTCCAAAAATATTTATGACACGTTTAACAAACAGAGGAGAAAAAGGTACTGAATTTTTGTCTTTGCATATATAAGTAGGTATGTGTGTAGATAAGCTTCATTTTAAGTAAAGAATACTTTGTTTACTATTTTATATATATACAATTTAATACTAAATATACATTTTATAACTAAAAAATATATAAAAAAGCGATAATTTGAATTAATTTCACATGACACAGTATAGATATATAAAAATCAATAACCGTTTGTTAGAAAAAAAACATAGGGAAAAACTAAAAAAACAGAAAAAAAACGCAAAGTTCTGAACTGTTTATGTTGTACCTGTGTATATATGTATAATATATAGTCTATTCCATATTAACCGTTAAAACGTACTTAGAGATAAACCCGAGCGAAGCAAGGGTGAGTCGCTAGTCTTAATATTATTGACCACCAAACAGGCTTTCTGTATTTATTCCTCGATTCTTTTTCTTTATTTAAAAGAGACGCTCAGAAAAATACATTACAGGAGCTAAGAAGAAAACTTGTGTAATTCAATTAGTCTTGTTACCACGTTTGTTGTAAATACTTCAAATCAACGTTGGATAAAAAAGGCATGTTACTTCTTAAATTTTATTTAATTTTCACGCATTTTCCCTCTTTTTACAACAGAAAACTTTTTATTTGCCCTTACGTTTATACTGAATTAAAAAAATGCCTTTTGTATTTCATACATAGTTAATCTTGGTAACGTCTATATTTTGATGTGATTGCCATAAAGCACTAAATACATATATTCGGATATTATGAATTAGTAGATTTCTCCGAGATGAGATATTTTTCCGCAGTAAAAATATCCTATCACCCGGATAACCAGCTATCATTATACCAAATTTCATCAAAATCGGTCCAGTAGTTTCTCGTGATGCGTTCCCAGACAGACAGAAAGACACACAAAACTAAAAACTACAGAATCGGCCTTTGTATCAATAATAATGATTATTTCAATAACATTTTCCAAAAAATATTCAATTTACAGATTCGACTCAGATTTTTATTATATATGTAGATATAGATAATAGTTGTCTATCTGACACTTTAACACCTAATCATTGTAGGGTTCGGGAAATATTTTCAAGATGGGAAAATTATCAAAAAATTAACTAAAATCCGTCCATGGACTTGAGAACCGTCAGATGGCAATACAATAATTTGATACTAATGATCTGAAGATGAAGCCAGAAATGAATTTTAAAACTGTGCAATGACTACTAGTAAAGTTTCGAGTTTGTTCTGATTTAATTCATTTTGGTTAGTTTCATATAATGTTATATTTTGGTCAACTTTTTGCACAAATGACAGTAGTCCCATAAATATTATAAATGCAAAAGTTTGGATCACGCCAGAACAGCTGAACAGACCTGGATAGTACATAGGGTACGTTTTATCCCGGAAAAATATACGCTTCCGGTGGGATATTCATACTAACTGTGACAACGTACTAGACACGTGAGTAGCTAGTGTGATAAATAAACTAATAACTCAACATAACATTTTAAGATGATAAATACATTCAATGAACAGCTTGTAATTCCCAGTTGTATGAACTATCATAAAAATTTAGGATCATATTTAGATCAGTTAAATGGAAAACTAAATGCAAACAAATCCAGACGCAGAGGCTAGTGTTGTCAAAAAAGTAAACACAGGTTATGGTGAGATTTTGTTAGTTAAGGCTTATTCTGTCATGTAATCCCGGCTTAGTCATGTTAGGTCCGACCGTCCGTCGGTAAATACGTCACTAGAGGATCCCATTCTGGCTTTGATTCAGCACTCAAAGTTAATTTGCGGCTAGCGCTTAAAAGGGTAATTTTTAACAAATATAATATAAACACTTGTTTTTTTATATAATTGTCAAGAAAATTTAATCATGAAAATTAATCAAATTACTTTTATCAATGCACAGTATGTCTGTGTTTAGTATGTATGTGTATGTTTGTTACTTACTTGCTTGCTGAAAGGACTGAGTTGATTTAGATGAAACTTCAGAGATTTCGAAAGTATTTTTCATTGTGTTATTAAAATGTAATAATTGTATTATACAATAACGAATTAGGAAAAAGCGAAATTCAGAGAAGAAATAATCTTAATATTTTTAAACTATCTAGTTACGTTTGTATGCTTAGTATGGATTTTTCAGACATGATATACTCGTATATTATAGAGATATTCTCGTGTTGTTTTCCCAGACAGATAGACAAACAAAAATTCTAAAAACTATACTTATATATATATATTCGACTCAGTTATAATTTTATTATTTGTATAGATAATCAAAATTATCAGTATTTTTTATTTGCTGTACTCACAATATTATTGAAATATATACATTAATTAATTTATTAAATTTACGTCAATATTTGACATTTTAAATAAAACTTTATTTTCGGATTTTTGATATTTTGAAAAGATTTTCGGATTTTTGATATTATAAAAAAAATATGCCTGAAAAGCTTACTGAAACTGATTAAGCCTACCTCCAAATTAAGGTATCGAAATTAATTGAACCCAAGACCTCCGTATCCTATTACTAAACCATACTTTACACAACATTCGTACTTTAGTTATGAGGGCAAATATATGCAAATATTTTACATTTAGTATTAATTAATAATTTATGCGATAACAATGAAAGCTAATGTTAAATTTAGTTGCGCTAAAATTAGATACATACTAGCAGAACCCGCGGCTTCGCTCGCGCTAAAACTACAAAAACACCTCTAAAAAGGTAGTTTCATACAAACTGTCATCCCCTATTTTACCCCATATAGGATGAATTTCGAAAAATTCTAAAACACGTATTTATTTATTTTTATTGAAGAGTATTAATATTAAGGTTCAAGTAATTCTTAACATAATTTTTTTTGGATTGTACTATAACGTGTTTTCCCGTGGGAATTAGATAATCTCCCGCGGTAAAAAGTAGCCTATGTCACTCTCCAGCCATTTCCACATAACAAAACACGAATATTCGTTATACTGTTTCAACGTCAAAGAAGGAAAAAACAAACAAACAAACAAACAACCAAACAACCAACCAAACAAACAAACAAACAAACAAACAAACACACTTTCACATTTATAATATTAGGTATATTAATTTATGCGAAAACAATGAAATCTAATGTTAAATCTAGTTGCACTAAAATTAGATACATATTGTAATTGGGCAATTATGTGCGATTGAATATTACCAATATATGAAATAGAAGCTTTATTGAAGCGATTGAGTTAATCATAGATTGATCAAGTGTAATAATTATTAGATATTAAGTTAGCATGTTAGTTATCCGAGCTGTCCTGATATATTTATATTTATTTATATTATATATTTCATCTAGATCCGTTCAGCCGTTCTGGCTTGAAAGTGTGACAAGCATCCATCCATCCTCACAAACTTTCACATTTATAATATTAGTATGAATTAGTATAGATACATATTTCTTTTACAGATCAAAAAATAGAAACCGAGAGATACATTAAAATTATTGAATTTCTATATTATATATCTAAAAAACAAAGCTAAAAATATTGTATCAAAGGCATGCAATAAAAAGCTGTAGGTACTGTCAGTGACATAAAGGTAATTTGACGAGGGTCCATCTAGGTACTATCCGACTAGGAGTATATCGGCATGAATCTGGCAGTTTGCTTAAAAATTCGTATTACTTATCAAACGATTTAATTGTACGTTTTAAATTATGTTTACAAATATTAGCTATGTCCTTTGGATTTTAAATATTTTTAATCCCAGACTTAAGAATTATATACATAAAGAGACGGAGTCCCCTAATATAAATGTCAATGTCAAAAATAGTAGCGTGATTTTAGTAACAAAAAAAAATTAAAATATTTTATTCAGCATTTAATTATTACAAATTCATACTGAACGTCATAACTCTACTACCAGTTCAGAAAGAAGAAGCCTCAGTCAGACCTGAAAAGAACTGGCGAAGAAACTCAGCGGGACTAATATTATTATTATATCTTTTCTGTGAGATAAATTATAATTTATAATAATTCTATAAGTTGAAGCAGCTTGGAGGGATCACTTCATTTCCAAGGTATGCTAACAAATCTTATCTTCTAACAAATCATCAATTGTATAATAACCTTTAGCATACTAACGTTCTTTAACACATATTTTTTTAACAAGGTCTTGTCACTACCCCACTAGCACACCTACAAGCTAAATAACAAAGAATTAAATTGAAGGATTTTTAGTTAATAATACTCTAATTTTCATTTTAACATATCGATTAGATTAAAATATAATCGTTTATCTATACTAATATTATAAAGAGGTAAAGTTTGTAAGTTTGTAATGTTTTAGGGGTAATCTTCGGATCTAGTGAACCGATTTAGATGAAATTTGGTAGTTTGAGATCCTGGTAAGGACATAGGATAGTCGAGTGATTATGTATAAATATAAATGCAAATGTATGTGAGAGTGGATGGATGGGTGAATAAGTAGATATATGTATGTATAATACATATGTTAGTTACTCTTTCACCCAAAAACTACTGAACAGATTTTAATGAAACTTTACATTAATATAGCTATAATATATAAAGCTATATTAATATATAATAGAACTACGTAAGAAAAGGCTGCTAATAATTAATTAAAATCAGCAAGTACAATTTCATGTTATTATTAATATGTAACAGCATGATTCCACTTACTTTTATCAATCGAATCATCCATTATCATTATCATTTTGAATCGAAACCAATCTGTATCACGTACAGCAAAAATTAACTGGACATCGTATTTAACTCGACTCTCATCACTGCGTATCTACGATCCTCAGTAAACAAGTTTTGTTAATGAAGATTCGACAATGGTTATGTTGGCTTAAGCTATGAACCCTTAGCGAGAAAGTTTTATGAAAAAATATAAACTATGTTTTCACGGTTTGTGTAGATTTCTCAGAGATGAGATATTTTCCTGCAATAAAAAATATCTTAATCCGGTAATCTTTACTGAGATTAACAAAAAATTAATAAATAAATATGTTGGGACATTTAGCATACAGCACCATTTAGTTCCACGATAAGCTACGATACTTATATTATGGATACGAGATAATTGATATACTACACATATATAACTTTAAATACATACATATTATAAATGATTACCGGGATAAACAGCTATCATTATACCAAACATCAAAATCTGTCCAGTGGCAGTATAGATTCGGCCTGTGTATCGGTAATAATTACATACTATTCCAATAAGGTTTTACAAAAATATTTATTGTACAGATTCGAATCAGAATTTTATTATATGTATGTATATATATATATATATATAAAAGTATAAAACGAAGTAATTAGTTTTTGTTAGAAAATGAAGTAAATAATATTATTTATTATTAACAATATAAATGACTGTGACACAATGTGATGTATACTTAACTACTCACTTAGCATAGTGTTGTCGGTTTGATTCCTGCTCTGAGTTAAATCACTATCAACCAGCTCTTGTTTCGTTCTGGATTTAGATCCAGTACTGGATTTAAACAAGTAGATTTTATGCATCTTTATACTAAGTTATAATGAATCATGATTGGTTCCATACCTATGTATATGTGCGCGCGTGCGCATATATATGTGTGGGTGCATGCATGCGTGGGTGAGTGTATAGTAAAAATATAATTATTGAAATTAATATGTAATGTAATAGATCGCTCAAACTCCTCAATTAGGACATTCGAGGCAGCTATTTAATTTTATACGCGAAGTGTTTACCCCTAATGGTAGAAAGGCCGTTTAGCGTGCGGCACGCGTAAAAATTTTGAAAACCAGGTAAATCTACCCTGCCAGTGGACAGATCGGTGATTTAATCATGTTTTATGGTTTGCTGTAATCAACTCCAATCGAGTTTTGTTAGCTTTCTACGTTTAGTTGCTAAAATCTATGTTTTGATTAGAAAAAATGTTATTACCTACCCATTCGTACACAATTGCGTTTCATGAGATATTACCGCTACTGTATGTAATAAAAAAAATCGACATAAAAGTAAATTAGTGCGAATGAAAAAAAAAAACTTAAAAAAATATTAATATTACAATGTATAGTGTCTGTTTGTTTTTATCAAAATAACAACTTTTTACTAAGTACATATGAAGGTATATACGGTAGGTACTAAAAAAGTCATTTTTTATAATTTTTATCTGTCTATCTGTTTGTTCTGGCTAATCTCCGAAACGGCTGGACCGATTTTGACGATACTTTCACTGGCAAATAGCTGATGTTTTAAGGAGCTAATTTTATTTTAGAAAAAGAATTAAGTTTCCGTGCCAAAAAGATTAAGTCCCATGAAATTGTGAACAAAATCCGTGTAATACGTTATACGGTACGGCATTACGGTATTTTATAATACCTCTGCGCTTAATACAAATAGGTACGTTGTACAAAAACGATCATATAACTGTAGCATTTCCATCGAGCAAATTCAAAATATATCAGACTACTGAAATATAAATGCAAAATTTGGTATGGTGTGTATGTCTGTTATACTGAAACAGCTAGGCGGCTTGGATGAAATTTAGTACAAGTATAGACTAAGATCTAGGTCCTAGAATAACGTATAAACTACTGTAAGGCATATAGAGAAGTACCTAAGCGAAGCGAAGCTAGGCCACTAGTGCCTACTTCATCTATACATATAATAAAATTGTAACTAAGCCGAATCTGTACATTAAATATTTTTTGGAAAATCTTATTTAAATAAACATTATTATCGATACAGAGGCCGAATCTATAGTTTTTAGAATTTTTGTCCGTCTGTCTGTCAGTCAGTCAGTCTGTCTGTATGTCTGTTACCGCATCACAGAAAAACCACTGTAGAGATTTTGATGAAATTTGGTATGATCATAGATGATTATCCAGATCAACATATAGGACTTTTTACCGCGGGAAAATATCTTATTTCTGAGAAAAAATACAAAAACTGCAATGTCAAAGTATACCTACTAATATGTAAAACCTAAGAATTTGGTTTATGGTTATCTGAACGCGGGCGGAGCTGCGGGGAATGCTAGTATATTATACAAAGAAAGACTTTTTCTATTTTTTTAATTCAATTAATACATTAAACATTCAATTCAATTCGAATGTCTCTTTTAATCAGTGTATATAAATTTTCAATGAACAATCGCTTCCATTCATTTAATGTGGAAATTAAATGTACTTTTCCCAAAACAACCCTTTAGACAGAATGTGTAAAATGTACAATAGTTTAAATCTATACGTATAATAAAATTGTAACTAAGCCGAATCTGCACATTAAACATTTTTTGGAAAATCTTATTGAAATAGATATTATTATCGATACAGAGACAGAATGTTAGTTTTTAGAATTTTTGTCTGTCTGTCTGTCTGTTACCGCATCACCGAAAAACTACTGAAAGGGTTTTAATGAAATTTGGTATGGTGATAGCTGATTATCCGGGTCAACATATAGGATACTTTTTACCGCGGGAAAATGTCTCATTTCTGAGAAAAAAATACAAAAACTGCAATGTAAGAGTATACTAATATATAAAACCTAAGAATTTGCTTTTTGGTCATCTGAACGCGGGCGGAGCCGCGGGCAATGCTAGTCTTAAATATAATAAAAGAACCCTAAAAGTCAGATGTCTCTCCATACTCTTTAGAGACCGGGACAACTAAAAATCTAGGTCCAAGTTTCTTATTGGTGATTAGACGCTTAACAAAAATGTAGTACAAAGCTAGCAAATTCATATAATATATTACAACTAGCGACTCACCCTCGCTCTGCTCGGGTTCGTCCCGTACGTTCGTATAAGTTTGAGATGATGATCTCAGAGATGAGATATTTTCTCGCGACAACAAGTATTGTATATGTTGACTCGGAAGCTATCATCGTGCCAAATTTCATCAAAATCTGTCCAATGGTTTTCTTGTGATGCGTTACCAGACAGACAAACAGATACATACTCGTATATACATAGACAGATAATAATGACTATTTCAATAATATTTTACTCAAAATATGTTATGTACATATTCGACTTAGAACTTTATTATATGTATAGATAATATATTTCGAGCAGACGCCATTTCCCGCTGTCTCAGTAACAAAGTAAAACAATTTAACGACCGAACAAAATATCCCGATATAAATTAATATGGAGTATCTCATTTATGTAAGTGATATTAAATGCTAGTAATATATTACTTGTTTTTTTCCCATGACTCAGTGGTTAATACAACGAATATATCTTATTAAGATAGATAGCAGAATCAATTTTTTCAGTTTATAATTATTTATGTATTTATGTTTCATATAAGTAAATCTTATAATATTAAATGAGCAATTCTTGTATATAATACACTCGTATTTTATTTCGTATGTATCTCGGTCTAACGATTTGGCTCAAATTTTGTATTTAGTTAAGGTTTTGCTTTTTAACGTTATCTATATGCAACGTATCTTATATGAAGAAACACAACTTTTCAAAAAAAAACACGATATTGCTAAAAAAAACTTTATGTGGCCCCCTTTTTAATTATTAATATCAAATATATTTAAATAATTTTAGTTTTCACGGGAGCTATGGGACCAGAAAGGTTTGTGTGGGGACAAAACACACACATACACATGCCAACAAACTGCCCTGCGAGCTTATTTATATAGTGTTAAATATCTCTTTATATTTTTATTACGATATACTTAATAAAAAAAAGAAACACTTGCAGTTTGTATAATTTGTGTAAAGCCCTCCTGAATTTCGGCTTTGTCAGGCAATCTCATTGTAGCCATCTGCGTAGGAGATAATGGAGTGCACAAAACGTATGAAGACGTACGAGTACGTGTTGAGACCCAAGTATACTCTCTATTCGTTTCATTTAATTCCCATATTTGAATCAAATATTTCATAGAATATTGTTTTCAACCGACTTCAAAAAGGAGGAGGTTCTCAATTCGACTGTATGTTTTTTTTTTATGTTTGTTACCTCAGAACTCCGTCATTTATTAACCGATTTGGACAATTTTTGTTTTGTTTGAAAGGGTATACTTCCAGATTGGTCCCATTTAAATTAATATTTAATTAATTATTAAATAAAATAATTAATATTTAATTTAATTAATACCACCCCTAAGGGTGGAAAAACAACTAATCATTAATTTAACCTACTTCTAATTGTCATATTGACTTGAAACTTTGCAAGTATTTCTATTTCCGTTGATAGTACAGTGGTTCGGTGTTGTTGACCTGATCTGATGGCAAGGCCAGAAGGTGGATAGGTTGAACTTTTCAACGGCTAATAGTAGATACTTTGAGTTTGGGCTTATTTTGTTTGATTTGACAAGCCTAACACGTTAGAATCCTTACTTTGCTACTACTGTCTACACTAAAAAGGGAAAAATAAAAACTTTTTAACAAATAAATAAAACCGACTTCAAACAAAAGCACTAAAAAGTAAAAAATAACTGATTGGTAGTTTTCATTTACTATACATACCTAATCAAATATTTTCCGACTTCGAAAATATTTGATTAGGTATGTATAGTAAATGAAAACTACCAATCAGTTATTTTTTACTTTTTAGTGCTTTTGTTTGAAGTCGGTTTTTATTTTTTTGTTAAAAAGTTTTTATTAATCCTTAAACTACGATTAAAATACCATGAAAATAGCCATTTTTTCTCAATGCGCAGCTGAGAAAAAATATTTTTTTTTTAAGTTAAAAGAAAAAAATAACCGTACACATTTCTTTAAAACATACGCATATTAATTACACAATAACAGTTACCAAAATACGTAAACCCATGGACTGTAACAAAGTTATTGACAAAACTCATCATAATTTGTGAAATTTTTAGAGCTCTCAATAAATCTACTGGCTATAATCACAAGTGGACCGCGTCACGGTCATAAAAAAGCGATTAATTTGAATAAAATCGAGGAAAAAATAACTTTAACTGTAATGCGACATTTGAAATTCTGTCGTTTTATCGTTTCCATCGTAATGACTTCTTAATATCTCGTTGGCACCTCACTGCTTTATCATTTTTACATATTTTGTAAAAATTTGAATACCAAATTATATTCAGAGTTTACGCTTGGCTTCAACATTTTATATGTAGACATGTGTGGCATACGTTGAATTATATATATTTTTGGAAACTTATATTTCTCATCATTCACATTCTTACCTTCTAGCAAACAATGCTAAACGCTAAAGACTCTAAGATGCCACATGTCAGGGTTCCGTTCAGAATACAGTACAGACTCGATTATCCGGCCCTCAGTTATACGGATTCGCGATTATCCGGACTATTTAATTATAGTTACCAATTGTTACTCCGCTGTGTCGTGTCACGTTTGTGCTTAAAAATGTCAAAGCGTAAGAGAGTGGTGTTATTGCTTAAAGATAAAATAAATGTTGATAAATAAATGTTGGTTTGTCTTTAGTTGATTTTAATTAAACACCAACATTAGGTATTACGTCATATGTAATATGTACGAAAACCGTTTTTTTTATACATTCGATTATCCGGATATTCTATTATCCGAATGACTACCGACAACAATTAGTCCGGATAATCGAGTTTCCACTGTATGTACATGTAATACACTAGCGACTCACTCTCGCTTCGCTTAGAGTTCATCCCTAGACAAAAAACAAATATATCCCACGGGAACCGTACATTTTTCTGCGATAAAGGTATGTGCTATTCCAAACTATAATCTATCTCGGTGCCAAATTTCATCCAGATCCGTTCAGCCGTTCTGCTTCACGTTTTCTAACATTAGTAGGATTATTCTTCATCAACTTCTTTGACCCGCGAAAATATTTACATGGCCAACATAAAAAAAAAATTTCGATCGGAATTTAAACCCACGACCTCTGATATAGTTACACTAACCACTACGCCATGTAATCGTTAGAATGAAAATTATATTTTCATTCAAATTTCACATACAAAGTTTCTAATCCATACTTAAAAGAAAATAGGTAGCTTAAAATCGACTACGGATATGAATAGATGAGAAACCCATATTTTTTAACAAAGAAGATATCTATCTGTAACCAGCAGAATCCGTGGCTACGCCCGCGCTTAATCTACAAAAAAAAATCATTGGCTTTATGTTATACAGCGACCCACCCTCAGCTATGTATTTATATAATATTGTTCATACAAAACTACTAAAATTGCTATTGAAAAATGGGCGTAGGAAGGTGAAAATTACTTTACGACCTATTCTCATACCTACCAAATATACAAAAAAAACGTGGAACGATATATATATATATATATATATATATATATATATAAACATAAATTGCGAATGACTAAATCAAGTAAGCAAAAAGCCGAACAGATGTTACTGTATAGAGTCAGTTAATGAGATCATGAAATGAAATCTGACGGATAATATCATAAATCTTTACATGACGTCATTCTAAGCTTTTGTTGTGAGATGGTCGACAATACTTATATGAAAAAATATTCGAATACAAGAGATTTCCATCAAATACAATTAATGCTAATTTATAATTAATCTATCCTGTAATATATATTACCTCACTAAATTATTAATTATAACCCTGCTACTAAAAGTTTTGTATAATAAATCATTGAAATTTTTGCATGAAGGCTGACCAGTTATTGTGTTTTCCCGTGGGAATGAGACATTTTACTGTAGTAAAAGGTATTTTAAATGTTGACCCGAGTAATAAATTATCACTAAACTAAAATTTAAATAAAATCCGTTCAGTACTTTTTGCGAGAAAACAAACAGACAACAAGCAAGCAGACAGATAAATATACAAAAATTTCAACAACTATTATTTTGGGGTCTATAATCCGTAGAGAATACAGTCATTGTTTTTAAAAAAATATTTCATATACAGATTTCTCTTTATTACATTTTTTTATACAGATAGATTATAATTAAAAAATTAAAGTTTTTCTATAATGTTTCATGTACATTGGAAAAAATTTTTTTTTGCTTTGAAGTCATTTAAAAAAATATTTTGCTTATGAAATATCCATTTTTTTATTGAAATTCTAGGTTATGACCGACTTCAAATAGGCTAAGCTTAAGGTAAAAACCATATACTAATATTGACTTAGACTACCACAAAGGAAAAAACCATGCACGTCATAGTATTGAAGCTCATCAAAGCTTACTATAGGATATGCAATGTGTAGAACTTAAAGGAAGCAAAAGTTGTCTCATTCATTTATATTTAGTTACCTCATAAACTATTATAAATTATTTCTTCGAATTTAACATGTACTTAATAAGATACTTCGACTGTTTCTTGCGAATGGAACTCCCACGATGTTAAAATCTAAGATCAAATATTTAACTTGATGAGTTTGTGGATTTTATTTGTGACATTTAAAATGTATAGACCGTCTGAAGTGTTTTCTACAGTAAATATTTAATTTCAACGAGCTTAAAGTTTTAACTATTCATATAGAGATCAGAATTTAAATAGACTAGCGACTCTCCTTCACTTCGCTCGAGTTCGTCCCGAGGTTGATTCCTGATAAAAACTTCCATTTTGGAGTTTTTTTGTAGTTTTAGCGCGAGCGATGCCGCGGGTTCTGCTACTATAAGAATAAATCTAAGCCAAGGCATGTCCACATTAATGTGTTTAGTTCTATAAAAGGACGATTCCTGGTAATAATGTAATAAAAAGATCTGTGACGACGCATCTGTTTCTATCTGAAAGCAAATATCTAATTCTAGACGTCGAATACTTGCGTTTAAAGAGTTCATACGAGTACAATTATTTAAACTAGTGATCTGTCCTTACTTTACTCAGCCTAAAAATCATGTTTTTTGGATTTATTCTTGACTGTCTTTAGTAATTAGCATCTGAATATCTTGGGTTTGAGTCCCGCGTCGGGCCAAGTTTAGTTATTGAATCTTTATGTTTAGAAAGTCCCAGTAGCAGCCTGGAGTTAGGAAGTTCGCAGTGTTTCACTCTCAGAAAGCACATAAAGCTGTCAGTCCTGTGCCTTAATTCTTATTTCAACAGAGATAATTTTTTTGTTAAATTAATACTTGGTCAACTTGGGTTCGAGAAACCCATTCACTATATCTATGCAAGGAAAATCTTTTGACAAGTTGTCCATTATAATTTTTTTAACGCTTATACAAATTTGAAGATTCAAGGCTACATAGACAGATACATGAATAAACTTTTAGAATGTTATTTTTTTATAAAGAATAATTTAAAAAATAAACATTCAAAACGTTATTACTCCCACCTACTTAGTATACAAGAAAAACAATGCAATAAAGTTGATTGATAATAAATAATTAATATACAAAATTAATTAAAAACTAGAAATACATATATACAAAGTATTTGAGAAGCTCTATTATCTTAATCGTATTTACAATTATCCCCCAAACGGGAACTTTTCAAGTAGAGGGAGGGTCCCTATCAGGGTGATAAAATGTATGTTATGTCTTTAAAAGTTGACTCGGCAACTATGTGCTTATATATTAGGGTTTCGATTTAGTCGCTAGGCTACGGTACACTAAAAACTGGCTAAATAATAAACTCTAGGTTCACGCTGATTTTCGTTTATTGCCTCAAATTTTAAAACATTGCCACAAAAACAAAGAAATAAATATATATATATATATATATATATATATATATATATATATATATATATATATATATATATATATATAAAGATCGTACGTAACTCAACGCTGAGTAAATCGTTTGTTTGTTTGTACTCTTTGTAAACAATATCTTTGGAACCGAGCAGCTGCACGAAACCTTTTTGCTCCTCACTGTGACGGATTATTTTAGGCCGCCCTCGTCTTGCAATTCCTTTTAACATTCTTGTTTTCAACTTTAACTTGACTATTAAATGTTTTAAGTCTTATTTTAATTGATTTATTTGAATTGAGTTATTTTCTAGGCTGTGAATATTCATCTATAGACACATATAATAAAATTTTAACTAAGTCGAATCTGTACACTAAATATTTTTTGAAAAATCTTATTGAAATAGTCATTATTATCAATACAGAGGCCGAATCTATAGTTCTTAAAACTTTTGTCTGTCTGTTTGTGAACGTATCACGCGAAAACCACTGGACAGATTGATTATTATATAAAATTCGATACTTATTTCCATATTTTTTAAATAATTAACTGACTTTAAGATCAAGTGGTTAGTTAGCGTGCAAAAATATAATAACTGTTTAAAAATATATTTGCTTTTCACGTTTGACGACGACACGTTTTGCTCAGTTTGTATCTATCTATATTTTCGGCTATCCCAAATTTAGTGAGACTTTCGCGTCGACTTAGAAAATTAATTATGGAGTTATATAGAATTCTTTAAATAATGATTCAAATTAACAAATATTTGCTATTAATACATACTTATCTTTTGTTTGATTGATAGTCCCTTGACTAAGCTATTGCTGAGTTTTGTTGATTGTTAGACGTTTTCGTAAGTGTTAGATCAAGTCGTTATTCCATTTTGTTCTACAAAGGACACTAAATATTAAACTATAGCGATAACCAATTACGTTTCTTTTAAACTTTAAAGCTGTCATTACGTATGTAATTAAAATTATGTAAATAGGGAATATGCGTGTGATTTAAATAAAGGTGAAATATCTTTTTATTGAGCCTATATTAATATTTTTTTAAGCTATTTCTTATTGATTAAGAAAATAATTATTAAAATGTGCAAAAACAGGTGGGTAATTCAAAGTAGTTGAAACGCTACACCGTTGGTAATTTTTCTGTGTATATCATACTGTGACGTCATGGACAAGCGCGCGAAATGGCGAGCTTTTAAAGTATCTGTATCGGTATGATATTTTTAAATAATTTTTTTTACTTAATTTTAGTTGTTTTTGGAGCTGAATATTTTTTTAGAATTATAAAACGATGTTAGCTATTGTATAAAAAATTAGAAAAAAAAATCACGTATATTACCTATTGAATTTTTTTACCAGTTAAGTTTGCAAAATAGTTACATTAAGTTTGAAGATACTCTTCTTTTGCAAATATATTTTTTTTTCATTAAACTTTCTTGCAATACAATATTTACAAAACAATTTACAACCAAAATAGAACTAACCCAATTCTGCTAGGAAGCTGTGTTGCCCTGTCCCTTATTAATCTACGGTCACGTCGAAAGTGACAGCCTGTCAACTAACTAGCTATGTCACGTTAACTATCAAAGAATAAATTAATTTTAGACGTGTTTTCTCTATTCTATGCGAGATCGGCGAAATAAATCGTTCACTTTTTAATTATAACTACCCTTGCCTTTGGTGGAATTTTTCATATTATATATAATATACATACGAGTTAAAGAGAATGCCCTTGAGGTATAGCTTACAAAATAAAAACTTTTTAACAAAAAAATAAAAACCGACTTCAAACAAAAGCACTAAAAAGTAAAAAATAACTGATTGGTAGTTTTCATTCACTATACATACCTAATCAAATATTTTCGAAGTCGGTGTGCTTTGCTTTGTATCGGCTGACACCGACTTCGAAATATTAGCCGTTGAAGAGTTTCTACCTTGCCATCAGATCAGGTCAACAATACCGAACCACTGTACTATCAGCGGAAATAGAAATACTTGCAAAGTTTCAAGTCAATATGACAATTAGAAGTAGGTTAAATTCATCATTAGCTATTTTTCCACCCTCAGGGGTGGTATTTTTTTTTTTAATTTAAATGGGACCAATTTGGAAGTATACACTTTCATACAAAAATCATAAATTGCCTAAATCGGTTCACAAATGACGTACGAGTTCTGAGGTAACAAACATAAAAAAAAATACAACCGAATTGAGAACCTTCTACCATTTGAGGAAGTCGGTTGAAAAGACACAAATTCAGTTTTTTTTTTTCAACTTAATCTAAAATTAATGACAATTTTTTGTTTGTCTGTCTTTCTTTCACGTCGAAACGGAGAGACGGATTGACGTGATTTTTGTGTGGAGATATGTAGTTGGACAGTGACATAGGAAAACTACGGAAAAATACGTTATAATACAACCCAATAATTATTTATGATTAGAATTACTCGAAACTTACTATTAATGCTCTTCAATACAATTAAATAAATACGTGTTGTAGCATTTTTCTAAATTCATCCCATAAGGGGGTAAAATATGAAATGAAAATTTGTATGGAACTTACTTTTTTTAGAGTTTTTCTGTAGTTTTAGCGCGAGGGAAGCCGCGTGTTCTGCTAGTATATATATCATCATAAGTTAAGTTAATATTCAGCAATTAGCAATATAAAATATTAGTATTATTCAGAAATACCTACTATGTTTTTGTACTCACAGCAGAAATAAAAAATATAATATTTGGTAACCATTTTAGTTTCTCATGGCACTTCTTTAATTTCACTTATCATTACAATTTACGTAATGAGGTACATTAACTAGCACACTGTATAGTATACATTAGCTTTAGATCGAAATATTTGTTTTTTTAAATGAAGATATAAGTATAAAAATGAATATTTTATGATAAATTTTCGTTTGAAATAACAAATACTCAAATATTTCATTGTTGGCCTCCCGTAGTTCACCACAATGACCAAATGTCAATTGGTGAACATTACACGTCTTTTGAAAACCAGTTAAATTCTCTAAAATATTCTGATATCCTCACGATCTTTTTAATTACCATGTCAATATGTAGGATACTGTACAAAAAAAACAAGAGACTAATATAATAATAGAAATGAACTTTAAATACGCTACATGTATTCAGCCATTTTTTAAGTCCCACTGCTGGGCACGGACCTCCCTTAAATACGAGAGGGATCAGGCCATAGTCCACCACGCTGGCCAACTGCGGGTTGGCGGACTTCATATGTCTTTCGAAAACTTGTCAGGTTCTCTCAGAAATGCAGGTTTCCTCACGATGTTTCCTACACCATAAGACAAATGGTAATCATGCTGAAATTGATTCGCAGATGAGAATATCAGAGGTGCAAGATCCAAGATTTGAACCCGCTTCACTCTGTTTCTCAAATGAGCACATTACAATTGGGCTACCACTACCTTACACTACACGCATACGCTAATTAAATTCATTAAAAATACAATTTCATTCATGTCAATATTTATTGGACACATGTACTTAATTACGTTTCGTGTTGATGGAAAATAAATACTCGGTATATTAAAAAGCGTACATAGTAGCAATACAATAAATGCCATTCCTACAAAATTTATTAATTCTTTCATTGTTGAATTATCTTAGCTGTAATAAACTTATAGAGATAAAAATGATGATTATGTGAGTATGTTGGAAGAAATATCTGAAACTGCTGAAATATTCTAAATTTTTATACCCTTCAAAAAATAATTTTGAAGCCTTCTCTGATCTAGACTATTTCAATTGACTCTATCCAAAGTGGAGCTGCAGGCAAAAATTAGACTTCAAAGATATGTAAGACGCGCTCATATTTATTTAAATTATCACGTTTTAACAAAAATATAGGACGGATTATAATCAATTGCAATAATTAGTTAAATATTAACTTTAATTTTTATTTGTAATTAGTTAAGTTTAACCATAAACAAAATAATTTTTACAGTCAATAAAAGCGAGTGATAATATCCTTCCTACGGTCCGGATGTTTACCCCCGGCACGTGGTCGCGGGGCCAAAAATACCCCGCAACGATGCGTTCAGTGACTGCGATACATGAGATTAGAAATTTGATGCCCATCGCAAGATACATACATGACTGTAAGGTACAAGCTAGAAATTTTCACGATTTCTGGGATAAAAAATAACCTATGTGCTATTTTAGACTAATCTTTCTCTGTGCGAAACATTCAGATTCGATCAGCAGTTCTGGAATGATTGAGTAACAAACATCCATCCATCCAAACTTTCCCATTTATAATATTTATTATTTCTATTATGGAATTATAATAACTAAAATATCAAATACTTGACTCTTTCTCTTAAAAATAAAAGTTCGGTTAGCATTGAGGAGCAGCACCTGCCACGCTCATATTCATTGATATAAAAATCAGTACTTATAAATTAACATTTACATTTATCCATCATAAATAATATTTTGTAATCTATTAAGCGACATCAATATCTGACTTATCTTTTAAATCAATACTAGCAAAATATAAATAAAGACAAAGGAAAGAAAGGAATGGCTCAGAAATTACTTTGAATTTTTTAATAATTTATTTGAAGTATTAATTATTGGTAGAGGTAGTGTTAGCTCAGTGGTAGCGCGGTCGCTTGGGAAACCGAGTGAAGCGGGTTCAAATCCAGGGTCTTGCTCCTCTGATATTTTCATGTGCGAATCATTACCAACATGATTACCACTTGTCTTAACGGTGAAGGAAAACATCGTGAGGAAACCTGCATATCTGAGAAAACCCGCACTTGGCCAGCGTGGTGGACTATGGCCTGATTCCCCTCGTACTGAAGGGAGGCCCGTGCCCAGCAGTGGGACGTTAAAAGGGCTTAATACATACATAAATAATTTAATGGACAGACATAATGTCCAAGAAAAAGAGTATGTAGTATATACAGCGATACATCAAAGTATCTTCTATTTATTATATTAACTAAATTAAATCAATTACACATTTACTTCACACTTAACAACGCTACAATAGTAATTAACAAAATTGACTAAAGTACAACAACATTAAAATCTATGTTAATTTGTGGTCAAAGAGCTTTGTAAACATCAAAACCCACAAATGGTTCGTCAGTTCAACGCGGCGGTAAAGCAATTTGCAATTAAAACCATGTGAATGTGTCTAACTTTAAAAATTTATCACAGAAACATTCGCCCCTCTGACGCGCATTCCGTAGTATTTTGGTATTCGACTCAAGCAGGGACAGTTTGGATGAGATCCAGTTGAGCGCGAGCGCACTAACGAATTGATCGTGAAACGCCATAAATATGTAACTAAACATTATTTATCAAATATTTTGAATTAATAAAATATTTCATATCGGGTTTTTTTTTACCACATACGATATTTAAGGGTTGGTTTAATTGAAAGTGTATTTTTCCCGTTCCGAATCCGCGCGTGTCTGTGTGTGATTGTGATGAAACGTTGTGATTGTTTTTGAAATTGAATTTTAGATACTGGTATTGATATTTGGAAAGCATATTGGATATATATTTATTTTGAAAATATTTGAAATAACAGAAAGTGTGAATAGAAATATTAAACAGAGTGTGGTTGGACTCGGCGTTAAAACCTTTATAATCCTTTGTAAATGTACGAAAAACTCTTTGCAAAAAAATTCTGCAATTTTATCCAAAAATCCAAAAAAGTAATCAATTCTAAATAGAAATATTTAAAAAGATATTTGAAACATAACTAAACAACTGTAATATTTGCCTCAGTTCAAAAGTGACTCACAGTAATAAAACCGAAGTACCAAACTATAAACCTAGAGTATTTTAGGACTGAGAAATGAGAGCGATGTATAAACAAAATGGCTGAAACTATTATAAGTCACAATTTGTTTATTTATATTGCCGTCTCGCTCTTAATCCCGATGGCAGATGAGGGTTTGGCGAAGGTATACGAAGATCCTCGAAGCTTCTCAAGGGATCAAAAACGTTTGACAAGGGAATACCACTTAAGGCAGGGTGCGTTGCGAGGGTTGATTGTGAAGCCAGGCAAAAATTATGATTTGCAGCCAGTTGAAATGTTTTTAGGTATACCATACGCTGCCCCTCCAGTTGGTACGCTAAGGTTCATGCCACCTGGTAAGTTCATGTAAAGTTCACTCTAACATATACTCAATTTAAATGATTTAGATGCCTATTTTATTTATAACTAGCGAATGCGTTCTTCAGTTCGAATGGTTTAGGAACTCATAAAGGACAAACATCCAAAGAAAAAATATTATTTTTTGCGCCACGAACCTTAGCAGGCGTAAACAAAATAAACCACCAGAGTTTCATCACAACCAGATTAATGGCTTAGGATGCATGGATAACAAACATACGAACATTTATTTTTATTTATATAGATATACAAGCAGCGGAACTTTTGCCAAAATTTATTACTTACAGTAGTCTTCAGGTCATAATTCCATCTCCCTGTTAAACTTCATCCAAAACCATGTTAATCCATCCATGCCGTTTTATCATGAAGGATCAACAAACGCACACACAAACACACATAAAAATTTTGCAATTAATTTAAGATTAAATAATATTTTACAAGTATAAATTCAATATCATTCAATAATTACATTTTAATTAAAATACAGAATAGTAAGTGAGAAAAGTGCAGTACGTCATAAATCAAGCGTAAGTTACTACGAGTATTAGTAATCTTTATCTCTTTTTCGTGCTTTTTGCATACTAAATCTATATATATAATAAAATTATAACTAAGCCGAATCTGTACATTAAATATTTTTTGTAAAATCTTATTGAAATAGACATTATTATCGATACAGAGGCCGAATCTATAGTTTTTAGAATTTTCACATCACCGCAGAATTACCGCATCACAGAAAAACCACTAGGCGGATTTTGATATAATTTGGTATGATGATAGCTGGTTATCCGGGTTAACATATAGGATACTTTTTATAGCGGGAAAATATCTCATTTCTGAGAAAAAATACAAAAACTGCATTGTAAGAGTATACTAATATGTAAAACCTAAGAATTTGGTTTTTAGTCATCTGAACGTGGGCGGAGCCGCGGGCAATGCTAGTATTGTTAATAAAATTGTATTTCTTGGTTAGTCAAAATGGACAAAGTTTTATGCTTAATAGAGTAAGGAGCTTACGTGACTTTTATAATTTATGGCACAGCGATGGTCATGGCTGTTTCGTTACATCACTTAAATCCCATGAGACTACGATCTCTTTCAGTACTACATAAATCAACGAGTAGGATAAATGAGAAGGTATCTCAGACTTATTTAGAAAAAAGACTTATCTAGATAATATGTGTCTTTCCGTCTTTCAGTCTAATAGACTAAATAAAACTATCTTTTCGGATTTTTTCGCGGATTTTTTTGGATCTTTGGTTCCCGACGTTTCGAATGCTTTACAGCATTCATTGTCACGGGAAAGACTGAGGTGTTAGATGTCTCCATTATAAATACTTTTATTTAAAATATCAAATATTCGTGTAAATCTAAGAATAGACTAATCAATAGAGTAAAAAGTTGTGGTAGCTCATCGGTAAAGCGTTCATTTGCTAGACCTAATAAAGCGGGTTCAAATCCGTATCTCGAACATCTAAGATTTCCATGTGCGATATATGTAAGTAAATATATTGTCAAAATTATCACCATATTTTGTTTACAAGATGCAAAAAAACATGAAACCTGCATTTCTTAGAGAGTTTAATAACTAGTTTTCGAAAGATGTGTGAAGTCCACTAAACTGCATTTTGCCACCATGGTGAATCACCCTATACCCCTTCAAATTGATAGAAAACCCAAACCCAGCAGTACGACAGTAAGAATAGATATTATTAATATTATTTTAAGCACCCTGAATTCTTATCTCAACAAATAAATTCGCGAAGATACTTAACACAGCATCCTGCAATAAATGATCTCTTGTAATAAACTTGCAATACTTATTATTAGAAAATATACACAATGAAAAGCAGAGTTTCTCATTTAGTTTATTACAAAGTTTTCTTTTCATTTGAATAATCCGAGCTTTACAATGCGAATAAAATTATGAATGGCTTTCATTTTTCTTCGTTTATACAATATTATGTTAAACTATAGTTTCAGTTGCTCTATAATTCTAGTACTCTTTCATTAAATGCTAGCTTTCGTGTAAAGTTTTACTTATATAATACTCGTGACTTACCCTTACTTCGCTCAGGTCAATATTTGCCCAGATGCCTATATTTCTTTGTATCCTGTATGCTTTATTATTTCTTTATATCTTATATCTATTATGCCTTTTGGAATGATTCTTTTTTTTCTAACAGAAGCATATGTGTTTGCTCATAGGTCATAGACTATCTGTGTACTACATTCATAATCGGCTCAGCCGTTTTAGCGTAAAGTAGCAATAAACATACACACATACATTTTTTTGTATTTATAATAGAAGAGATATTTATAATACTTTCTTAGCAAGTACAAAATGAGTCAAACTTTTCGTTAAAATTGTATTATCAAATATTTACCGTAACAGACTATGTTAATTTTTTCTTTACATTAAGTTGAATGAAAACAAAACTAAAATAGACGACCTAGCCCCACTAAAACGCTAATATCACACATTTGAAAGTCCAAAGTTTTACAAATGTTAAATGTTACGCTTATTTGTGTTAAGGCACTTAAATTCTCTTTGTACTTTGAACAAAGCCATCGCAAAGTGTACTTGTTAACGAACTTCAAAGAATGATATAAAACAACTGTACGTGAAATACTCATTTTATTTTATTGCATTCAGTTTGGATTCTAATTTGTATACATAATATATACAGATAAATAAAATTGAGGTGTCTGTTTGTAATGTTAAAATAACAGCGTTTTACTTAATGCATATGAAATTATATACGGTACTTATAAGAAAAACACATTTTTTTTAATTTTTGTCTGTCTGTCTATCTGTCTGTTTGTTCCGGATAATCTCTGAAACGGTTGGACTGATTTTGACGAAACCTTCACTAGAAGATAGGTGATGGAGTAACATAGGCTACTTTTATTTTAGGAAAAGAATCAGGGTTCCGCTCAAAAAAAATGTACCTACATAAGGACGAACCCGAGCGAAGCCAGGATGAGTCGCTAGTAATATCTATATAAATAAAAAAGTATAAACGTCTGTATGTTGAGAGTTCTTGTATGATTGTATTGAAATCTTACTACTATATTATAAATGCGAAAGTTTGGATGGATGGATGTTTGTTACTCAATCACGCCAGAATGGCTGAACGGATCTGGATGAAATTTGCACACAGATAGATTATAGTCAGGAATAACACATAGGCCATTTTTTATCCTGGAAAAATATACGGTTCCCGTGGGATAGATTTGTTTCTTGTTTTTCACTAGGAAGGAACCCGAGCGAAGCGTGGATGAGCCGCTAGTATTGACATATATTATGTGTTTTGTTATTAGGAGAAGGTTTTTACGTATTCCATTTTGTTGTAACTCGCTAATAGACAGTTTTTATTTATATATTACATCATATATATATTATATACATCATTTTCTACATCGTTAAATAAAATTACCATAAAAAATCACATTGAGTACGTACGTAACGAAGGACCCACGGACGAAGTCATCGGCAATGATCTGTATTAGATATTATAACAAAATTTTAATATAGTTAAAGCACTTGAGTTTATTTTTTAATTAAAAGGTGAGAGATGTAATTAAATCCCTATAAACAATTTTAAGACTGGCCTTTTATACCCCATCATTCAATTTAATCGAGAAAAAAACATTTTTTTATCAAAGTCTGTCGACATCAAAATCTTTTTAAAAGTAATTATTTTAATTTTTTAATTTACCCAAATTTATATGCGACTATCTTTTATCCTTTTATATATAACTAGCGACTCACCCTTGCTCCTCTCGGGTTCGTCCCAAGCCACATTTTAACGGTTAGTATTAGTTTATCAAAGACTAGCGGCTCACCCTCGCTTCGCTCGGGTTCACCTCTAGAATAGCACAAACAGATCTATCCCACGGGAACCGTTCATTTTTCCGGGATGAAAAGTAACCTGTTATTTGACCGGCAGTATAAGGTATCAGCATGCCAAATTTTACGAAATTAGGTGCGTAAGTTGTTGTGTTCTAAGCTGTATAAATTACTATAGTTTTTTAGCTATCCCACGGAAACTCTTTAATTTTCTGGAATGAAAAGTATCTTAGATGTTGACCGGGGATATAAGGTACTACCATACAAAATTTAATTTAAACCGGTTCAATAGTTTCGGAGATTAGCCCGTACAAACAGACAAACAAAAGAGAAATAACCTCTACAGTTTTATTATATGTATAGATAGAATAGAATAAATAACGTATAATAAAACAGTAATATATAATAATGAAAATAGTTATAGCGAGTGTACCTTAGGAGAAAGACATATACTATGTAGAACTTTTCTATAGACCTTTTTAGGACTTACAATTTTCTTGCACAATGTTTTGATCTATCTCTTAAGGTTGAGCCAACGTTGGCCATATAAATTTTTTGCCCTTGCTTCGATAGAACCAGTTATTGTGTTTTCGAGTAATCAATAATTTGCCTGTCGTAAAAGGTATCCTAAATGTTAACCCGAGTACTAAGTTTTATCACTACAAAATTTAGTTAAAATCGGTTGAGTACTTTTTGCGTGAAATGCGCACATCGATTTGACTAAGTTAGTTTTATTATACGTATAGATAAGAATAAATATTGCGAGTGTAACTTAGGAGATAGACATATACAATTCAGAACTTTTCTGTAGGACTTTTCAAGACCTACAATTTTTTTGTATATTGTTTTAATGTATGTATGTCTTAAGGCTTAGCCAGCGGGAGGTTTCTAAGGAGGACTCTATAAAACCAGTTATTGTATTTTCCCGTGGGAAAGAAAGATTTTCTTGAAGTAAAAGGTATCTAGGCAGTGGTATCCCAGTGGTAACGCGCTCGCTTGGGAAACCGAGTGAAGCAAGTTCAAATCCCGGGTCTCGCACCTCTGATATTTTCATGTGCGAATCATTTCTAACACAATTACCACTTGTCTTAACGGTGAAGTAAAACATCGTGAAGAAACCTGCATGCCTGAGAGAACCCAGCAAGTTTTCAAAAGACATGTGAAGTCCGCCAACCTGCACTTGGCCAGCGTGGTGGACTATGGCCTGATCCCCCTCGTACTGAAGGGAGGCCCGTGCCCAGCAGTGGGACGTTAAAAAGGGCTGAATACATACATACAAAAGGTATCCTAAATGTTGACTCGAGTAATCTTTATAATATTAGTATAGATAAAAATCGGTCAAGTACGAGTCGAATTAGCACACGAAGGGTTCTGTACCATCGTACATGTACTTTTTATTAATATGACTTTTACTCTGTGTGTAGTACTTCTTCGATTATAATCATTAGCTACCAACCTTAAGAAAATAAAAAATAAAAAATGTTTCTTGTATTTTATTCTTTTATTTTTAGTTATTTTTATTTTAGTTATTTTTACTATAGCAATATAAATACATACTCTGTGAACATTTCAACTCTACCCGTTAAGGGTTACAGCCTTCTGACAGACGGACGGACGGACAGCGGAGGCATAGTAATAGGGTTCCGTTGGCACCCTACAGCTACGTAACCTTAATAATAAATAATTTACTATAAAATCATGAAAAAAACTGTTAAAATTGGTTAAAGATATCTCGTAACATACACACAAAAGTATCTTTTCCTTTCAAATTAACCAATAAAATTAGGGTATCTTTCGTAAATAAAGACTAAATAAAGCACAGACGAGCGGAATTAGCAATTACAAGCAATATTTTCTCTAATACTCGTTAAAGCTGACATACTGACATGCCATTTCCTTCAACACTTTCCTCCAATAAAGTTAATTAATTATAATCTTAATTTACCGACCAATCTCTCTTCTCCATTTTACGTGACGTTGACGAAGTAATTTGAACTGCTTAAAAGCTCACAAAGAATATATAATTAGCTAATTAGAAACCCAATGCTGTGGTTTGATGTATTGAAGGAGAGATAAACACGTATGGTCAGTCGAGGCCTCATTACGATAAGTGTTCTGAGTTTTAATAGGACCAAAAAGCCTGGATATAGGGAAAATTTGATACTTATATTATACTAGCGTTGTCCGCGGCTCCGCCCGCGTTCAGATGACCAAAAACCAAATTCTTAGGTTTCACATATTAGTATACTCTTACATTGCAGTTTTTGTATTTTTTTTCTCAGAAATGAGTTATTTTCCTGCGGTAAAAAGTATCCTATATGTTGACCCGGATAACCAGCTATCACCATACCAAATTTCATCAAAATCCCTCCAGTGGTTTTTCTGTGATGCGGTAACAGACAGACAGACAAAAATTTTAAAAACTATAGATTCGGCCTCTGAATCGATAATAATGTTTATTTCAATAAGATTTTCCAAAAAATATTAAATTTCACGTATTATAAATACTAGTAACTTACACTCGCTTTGCTCGGGTTCTAAGTCATTTTGCCATTGGATGTAAAAACATCGAATTTTCATAATCTACTGTCATTTTTCTGGGAAATTCTATTATTATCAGTAGCTTATATGTTATACCAGGTTCTAACCTATCTAAGTAATTAAGTTCATCAAAATCTGTCCAGCCGTGTCAGCATCAAGGATTAACAAATCAACAAATCTTTACATTTAATACGTGATTTCTACCACTACCTTACTTCTCGACTCAAATTCAACGACACGTTTGGCTCAGTTTGTAGTGACCCTACTTGATGTGCTAGCGGTTGCAGGTTCGAATCCTGCTGGGAGCAATCATTTGTGTGATGAGTACAAATGTTTGTACTTTTTTTTCTTACAGATGTTGTTGCTATGATGTAAATAGTATATTCCCAAAAGGTTTTCAGTAAATTAAAAATGACCCTGTATAAATGTGCTTTAATTATGATACTCGTAATCGAAAGCTTGTAATTTTGTCAACAAAATGTAGGCTATATTTTATATATTGTAGGCTATTTTATATATCATATTTGAGGCATTTTGCATTCATTTGTGTAATGAGCACGAATATTTCTACTCCAGTCATGGGTGTTGATATTTATAATATGTATGTATTTAAAGTTATATACGTGTATGTGTATTGTATCAACTATCTAGTATCCATAACACATGCCTCGTAGTTTACCATGGTACTAGATGGTGCTGTCTGTTAATTTCCCAACATATTTATTTCTTCTTTCTTTTCAGTCAGTGCCCCACCTTGGTCCACGACGAAAATGGCTACACATTTCGCACCAGTCTGCCCTCAATCATTGCCGATTATAAAGAAAGGAAATCCACCGTCTATGGGAAGGCAACACTACTTAAGCAGATTAAAACCATTCCTTACAAAAGAGTCTGAAGATTGCTTGTATTTAAATATATATGTGCCGTATCGAGGTAAGTTTACATTGAATAACAACAATTATTACATAACTAGCATTGCCCGCGGCTTCGCCCGCGTTCATATTACCAAAAACAAAATTCTTAGGTTTTACAGATTAATATACCCTTACATTACAGTTTTTGCATTTTTTCTCAGAATTTTTCCGCGGTAAAAAGTATTCTATATTTGACCTGGATAACCAGCTATCACCATACCAAATTTCATCAAAATTCCTCCAGTGGTTTTTCTGTGATGCGATAACAGACACACTGACAGACAGACAGACAGGCCAAAATTCTAAAAACTATAGATTCGGCCTCTGTATCGATAATAATGTTTATTTCAACTAGATTTTCCAAAAAATATCTAATGTACAGATTCGGCTTAGTTACAATTTTATTATATGTATAGATTACCTATGCTACCTATAATTTATATGAATTGCATGCTTAGTTAGATAAGACTAGCTATTTATCCTCTCTTCGTTCGGGCGCATTTCTAGATACGCCATTTTGTTAACAATTACATGGCATGTAATATTTTTTGCGCAGAACCTTGATTATTTTGCTAAAATGAAAATTATTCCTTATAACATCAACTATCTACCAGTGAAAGTCCTGTCAAATTCGGTCCAGCCGTTTCGAAGATTAGCCGGAACAAACAGATATAGACAGAAAAAAAATTAATATATATTTTTTAATATGAGTACCGTAAAACACCTTCAGTATGGATTTAGTAAAAATCTCTTATATTAACATTACAAATAGACACTTCAATTTTATTTATTTGTATAGATATAGAGAACTTTATCAAGAGAACTAGAAAGTTCATAATCGCTAATAGAAAACAATGTATGAAAATGACATGTTAAAGCGTTATGTCACGTGGTCAAGCTAATCACTGAGATTTCCATATAGCTAATAGAAAAAAAAAATAGATATATTATTTTTGTTTTCTATTTCTATTATTAATCTCTATCAATTCTAGATATCGACACGTTTAAGAGAGCGACTTGGTTTTACCAATTTGATGCATCTGAAATGACTTATTTTTTCTGTTATATTTATATTTTCTCGAATTTAACTTCTTCTTTTCTGATAGAGTAAAACAAAATTAACTTTAAAAACTTTAACAAATTATCTGTTACTAGCGATTCTTCCTAGCTTCTCTCGGGTTCTCTCCTAGGTTGCTTTCCCATACAAACTTTCATCCCCATATTCACATCCTTAAGGGATGATTTCTAAAATAAAAACTATTCTATGTCGTTACTATGGTCAAAACTATCTTCTCACCAAATTTCATCTAAATCAATTCAGTACTTTCTTAGATTATTCGGTACAAACAAACAAACAAACAAAAAAATCTTTCCTCTTTATAATATTAGTATATATATGGGCACTAAACCCACGAACTCTGGCAAAAACTACACCATAGCGCTGTACAGCATTAACTATTCATTTTAACACCAATAAAATCAGTTTAATAGGTTCCGAGCTATTAACACATAAACACACGCGAGCTTAGCAAAATATTGACACTACAGTATAAACACATACATTAACCGAAATGAAGTGGTAAACTATGTCAGATAAACATTTTTAATCTGTCTGTCTTTATTTTTTTTTTAATTGTCTCAGTGGTCTAGTGGCTAGCATGTACGGCTGTAGATCCGGAGGTTCTGAGTTCGAGTTCCGGATCGGGTCAATATCAGTTATTGTAGATTTCATTTAAAAAAATACTTGTATTGAAAGTATTACATTCAAAATATTTTCTTCAAAAATTCCGCCGTGGGCAAAATCGATCAGATGAATATCATTATTATATACTAATTTTTAACCGCGATTCCTCTTCCTCGATGATATCCAAAAAAATATGAGTCCATTTTGGATTTCACTCTTTGTTAAATCGTTACAACGTGAAGAAATAACAAGCCTCTTCACTGACTTACTCACTGACTCATTCAAAAACTGACGCATTTATAATACTCGTAATAGTTAGCACTAGCGACACCTTCGCTTCGCTCGTGTTTGTCCATACTTACATTTTAGTATAGAATTCTCAGAGATGAGATATTCAAATTTCATCAAAATCCTTCCAGTGATTTATCCGTCATGCGGTGACAGACAAAAATTCTAAAAACTATGGATTCGGCCTCTGTATCGATAGTAATGATTATTTCAATAAAATTTTCCGAAAAATATTTAATGTACAGATTTCGTTGACCTCCTTATGTATAAAATACTAAGCATGGGCATGTTTGAATCTAAAAAATTAAACTTTATATTAGTTTAGAAGCTTAGTTATTGGGATTAAAAAAGATATACATACATATTTGGTTTCTTCGCTTTTCAGTATCTTATTATCAGTTAAATTTTTTGTTTAAAAGCTTTTATTTTACGTTCTCAACTGAAACTGAAATTAAAAGTAAACTTTCAGAGCGAGAACTTACGGCGGCTTCTTTTAGTTACACAAATGTATGAGATAAAACAATTTTCATCAAACATTCCTATATAAAAAAAATTTGGACTTTGAATTAATAATAAATTAATAGTTTTTTTTTTAAATCAAGCTTTAACAGGTGTATTTTCTTCTTTTTAGCTCATTAAAAAAGCTTTAAAAACTTAAAAATATAATTATGTACTTTCAAGAAATGTTAAGAAAATAATTTAAAATAATTTTTTTATATATATATTTTCTAATTCTACTTTTGGTATAATAGCCGTTTCCGTCTTATTAAATCGCCTCACCAAAAGTTGTCTGGTAGAGATTGCTTTAAGTAATAAGACCTCCTTTGCATACCTTATCTATTTTTTCTAACTACATCAATACATATAATAATCTGTTTGTATGTTCGAATTTCACGCAAAAAGTACTGCACCGATTTGGACTAAATTTTGTATAGTAATAACTTAATACTCTAGTCAACATTTAGGACATTTTTTACAGTAAGATAATCCTTCATTCCTACGGGAAAACACATTAACTGATTCTATCGAGTCTATAGTTTATAAATATCTAATTAAATAAAAATCGATTCACAATTAGCGATAATATCTTATATATCTCCAAAAAATAGAACAATTGAGTACCTCATTATTAAAATTGGTAAAAAATAGAACGTGGCTCTAACTCACTCAAAATGGGGTCAGCTCCATTCATTTACCCAGTACTATTTGAAGAATTTAACTAAAACTAGTGCGGACATTGATTGACGTCGCTTTCGCTAGTCGGCGCTGAAATGCTCGCTTAATATTGTTATTTTTCCAAAGTAAATTCGACTTCTCTTTTTAACATTCTTCTTTTATTATTCTTATCGAGTTAATTTATTTTTTATTATTGAATCTATGGGGGATTATATTAAAAAAATTGGAACGATATTTAATCGAGATATTTTTACTTACGAGATATTATATTTTCTCCACAGCATTTTTTATAAATCACTGACAGTATAATTACTGAAGTTTCCAATTCGTTTCAACCATAAAAAGACAATAAAAGTTAAGTAACATCCATTAAAACAACGCCAAGTTTCTGAAATTTCAACGTTTTTTGCCATTCTTACTTTATGTAGAAATCGATAGCAGAGTATTAAAATTTGTTTGCACCAATTTCAAAAATTCTAAATTAGCCTATATTTTTATGATATACTAGCAAATATATATAAATAACCTGCTCCCTAGGTTGATTCGCCATACAAACTTTCATCCCCATTTTTACCCCCTTAAGGGATGATTTCCGAGATAAAAAGTATCCTATGTCCTTTGCAGGGTCTCAAACCATCTTCTTGCCAAATTTCATCTAAATCGGTTCAGTAGATCCAGAGATTACCCCCTACAACCTCACAAACTCACAAACTTTACCTCTTTATAATATTAGTATAGATATACGCCATTGTTAAAACCTTAGATATAACCCACACTACGTAATTTTGCCGAAAAAATAATTTTATAAAATTAGCATCATCTCTTAGAGCTGAGATAATTATTTTTAAAGTTATTTTTTGACTTCTTGAATCTAAATGCATGAGTTAGATCTTTCTGTCTCAATAGAATGTATCAAATTAGAACATAAACAATAATATTTTTTCAAATATTTAGTATTTAATTGTCTTAATATTGGGTAATTCATTTAATCTAAAAAAAAACTTTTTGGCTTTACGTTATAAGGCCTCTCATCTCACCCTCGCTTCGTTTGGGTTAAATGCTTCGGGCATTAAAATCGGTCGAGCCGTTTCGGAGGAGTGCGACCACAGGCACCGTGACACGAGATATTTATATGTTAGATTAATTTTATTTACCAATTATTTTGAAATATAAAATATTGCATATCCTTGTAATATAATCTTTTGTACGATAGCACGATAATAACCTAATTCGAAAGTTTCACCGCATTCCGAAACCCTTTAAAGTTGTTCGAAATAAATTTATTTTTAGACCAAAGTATTTGGACACTCCGTGGACGGAAGTTCTATGAATAGGTTCAAAATGAGTTCACACGATTGAGGCGCCATTGTTACTAACTTTATACGTTTGATTTACTAGTTTATGTGAGTGACTTCGGTTAGAAACAAAAACTAACCTTGCAGTCCAAGCAAAAATAACATAAATCTATCCCACGGGAACCGTAGATTTTCCCGGAATAAAAAGTACCCTATATGCTATTCCAGACTGTTATCTATCTCTGTACCAAATTTTATCTAGATCCGGTTAGCGGTTTCGGCGTGATTAATACTTCGTAGAAGGTTCTTGCATTAAAAAAATTAAAAAAATTGCGCAAAAACTTAGAAACTTAATCCCGGAAATCATACCCTAATGGGGTGAAAATGGGGATGAAAATTTGAATTGGGAAGCAAGCTAGGCAAGACGAACCCGAGCGAAGCGAGGGTGAGTCGCTAGTATGTAATAAATTTCATCCAAATTACACACACATACTTTAGTATGTAGACTGATTGTTCCAATGTCCCTCGACCTAATTCTAATAATCTACTCCTATACAAAATTCTAATCGTCTGTGAATGCTGCGCTATTAAATCAACTATTACGTAAATTAGTTGAGACAAATAGACACTCTGACATTTTATATTAGTTATTTGTTCTTTATGGTGTCTTCAAGGCAAGAGTGAATAGGTGGCTACTGAATTAGTGCGACTCACCATCTACGACTGCGTTACCACTTACCATCAGGTGGAACGTAGTCAAGCACTAATTCTGAATAGTATAAAAATAAATATATATATATATATATATATATATATATATATATATATATATATATATATATATATATATATCTGGAAATTCGTGAGAACATAAGAATATTGTGTGTTTTCAGAACGAGATATTTTTGTTAATAACTTGAACCGATATTTACGAGTTTCTCTTAAATAAACAAAGTATTTAATCTCATCTCGTAATCTATCTCATCACAAAAAAAAAAAAACTAACCAAAATTATGTAATAATTACTTCAAAAATTACTTTCAAGTCAGTAATCTTTTTAGTTAAACTTACTATTTAAAAGCATTTTTCTAAAATAACTACCACTTGTTTTACGGTGAAGGAAAACATCGTGAGGAAACCAACATGTTTGAGAGAACCTAGCAAGTTTTCGAAATATATTAGAATTTCACCTACCCGCACTTGGCTAGCATGGTGGACTATGGCCTGGTCCTCCTGGCCTTAAAAAGTGGCCTGTGTCCAGCAGTGGGACCTTAAAAAAAGCTAAATACACATTACACACATAGTACATTGTACTCAAATAAAAATCTTAAACAACAAAATTAAACAAAACTCAAAAAGTAAGTGCTAAGTAAAATCTGTACTTCAAATTAATGTTTTTTATGAACACACTTCTTCTTCTTCTTCTCCCTGCTCATTTCCCAATCACTTGGGGTCGGCGCAGTACATCTTCTCTACTACTGATAGGATTTGGCAAATGTTTTACGACCGGCCGCCGCCTGACGTCAACCCTCCTTGGGAATGCTATTGTCTCTCTTTGTCTGAATGGTATCGCGGAAGTCTTGTAATTATTATGTACTTTCGATTTTGTTGTCTTTTAAAACATTTTTTATTCTATTACTTCAATTTTTAATGTTATTTTCGGATATATTTTAAAATAAATTTTGATTACACCATAAATTTTGTTTTGACGTTGTCAATTTTTTTCTAAAAACATTGTATTAATACACTATGTATGTATGTATATATGTATTGTGACGATTCCTAGAAACTTATGAAGATGAATTCTTAGCATTTCCTGTAACATATGGGCTAGATTGCCAAAGCATTGATACGAAGAAAACTAATTACAAAACATAATATTATGAATGCGATATTTGCGACGACACTCTAGTATCTATTTATTTGCTTGAGTTTACAAGTTCGATTCCCGCTTGGTATATTTTGCGATATCTATATCTATATCTATACTAATAAATAAAGCTGAAGACTTTATTTAAATGCGCTAAACTCTAGATCTATTGGCCCGATTGCAAAATTTTCTTTTGCATTTTTTAGCCTACTAGCGACTCACTTTTGCTTTGTTAGGTTCACCCTTAGGGACGTTTTGAATTTGGAATAGATAGACTATATATATATATATATATATATATATATATATATATATATATATATATTTATTCTATGTCTTTCCTAGGGTCTCAAGTTATCTCCATACCAAATTTCATCTCAATCGCTTCAGAGGGTTAAGTGTAACAGACGGACAGATGGACAGACGGGCGACCGTACGCTATCTTCATCACGCTACAACGTACAAATATAATTGTACAAAGATAGTTAAATAACGCTAGTTAAAAAAATATTATGATTTCTTCTCGTTCTATAGATATATTTCCATATTATAAATCGTAGGTCAAAACTGTAGTTTAATTAAAACTTTACGCGAGCAAAGTCACCGGCAATATACTAGTTGCACATAATTTTCATGCAAGACAGTATAATTTTTCAATTATTTCACATTTGATTAAATCCGCTAGAAAGATTTATACTATGCATTCTCGTATTTTAAAATAGGCAGTCAGTTGAACGCCATACAAAGCTTGAAAACGGTACCGGCCCTATTGTTCACCCTTTTCTTTGTTCTAAGTCTTTGTTTATGGGAAATTAAGCGAAATTTCCCTAGCGATTAAAAGTTGCGTCCAAACAATGTGTATGTTTGCACTATCTTTCATGTTACTGTAAAATATCTTTGTGGTAGCTTTAAAATATACATTTTGGTGTTAAAATTGTACACTGAACAATATTTGGAGTAAATAATTGGTGTATTGGTTTACCCGACTGCGCCAGAAGGAGGATTATGTTTTTCGAGTGTATGTAAGTGTGTGTTGTTGTTTAAAACCACTGGAGACATTTTGATGAAATTTAGTATGATGATAGCTGAGTATCTGGGTCAACATATAGGATACTTTTTACCGCGGGAAAATATCTCATTTCTTAAAAAAACTACAAAAACTGCAATGTAAGAGTATACTAATATGTAAAACCTAAGAATTTTGTTTTTGGTCATCTGAACGCGGGCGGAGCCGCAGGTAGTGCTAGTATTTAATATTAGTGTATTGCTAAAGTAACTGTAAGATTTGAAGAGAGATTTCTACATAAATATTAATAAAAAAGCTAATATCAAAGCTTTATCTTGTAAGCTTTTTGTTTAAGAAGCTGAACCCCATCTTGTATAATCACATTTAATGCAAGACTTAAGAACAGCTGACGTAAGCGAAAAGTAGCCATTATTTGCAGGAAACTAAGCTTGGTGATGCAAAAATTCTCAACTAAAATGCCATATAAAACTTTAAAATGTGTTTTACGTACTATGTAAATTTTACGAGCGTCTAAGAAAAAGCTCTAAATAAAATTTTGTTGTGTACCAAATTTTTATATTTTTAATACTGTCTTTAAGTGAGTTTTGAGAATAATAAACTTATAATATGGTTAGTACCTAAGTGTATAATATTTAAAAAAATATTACAATACAATTCAATTCAATTCTTTTGTTCAATAGCTCCTAGGAGAGCGACTTGGAAAAATTTAATTCTAATATATAAAATTCTCGTGTCACAGTATTTGTGGTCGCACTCCTCCGAAACGGCTCGACCGATTTTAATGAAATTCTTTTTGTATGTATGATAGGTACGAGATTAGGCCGTAAACTATTTTTCACCCTCCTACCTCTATCCCTCAATTTATAATCACAATTTTAATATTTTTGTATGAACAATATAAATACATAACAACGAATATGAGCAAAGTGAGAGTGAGATGTATAACATAAAGCCAAAGACTTTTTTTGTAGATTGAACGCGGGCGTAGTCACGGGTACTGCTAGTATTATAATAAAAATGTATCACAAAAGCATTTAATATGTACTTATTTAGTACTGCCTCGGTGGTGTAGCGGCTAGCATGTACGGCTGCCCACCCAGAGGTCCTGGGTTCGAGTCCCGGGTCGGGCCAAGTTTAGTTATTGAGTCTTTCTGTATAGTAAGTCTCAGTAACAGCCCGGAGTTGGGAAGTTGGCGGTGTTTCACCCCCGTGCCTCGGAGAGCACGTAAAGCCGTCGGTCCTGCGCCTTAACTCTCACTGGTCGTGTCGAGCAGTCGTCCCACCGGAGTATGAGAGTGACAGGAATAGAGAGTGCACATTGTGTCTGCGCGTACACTTGTGCACCATAATATCTCCTGCGCAGTTGGCTAGTCTCAATGAGATTGGCCGCCGTGGCCGGAATCGGTCAGGAGAACATCCATTATCATCATCATGTACTTATTTATTCAGAGAAAGTAATACGTAACGTTTTGGATGTCCTTGCCTTCTTTATTGGCAAATATCCATAAATTATATGTGTGAAGGTCAACTATGATAAGCAATTTTCTTCTAACATCTTGCGGCTTAATAATTTTAATTACATAAATAGTATTATTAATAACTATAATATAGTAAATATGCATAAATTGAACAAATACAAACCTTAGTCTATAAGTTTTCATGGTCATTGATAATATTTTAATGATGCCCAAATCCCGTTTAACATAATCTATAAGTACATAATAGGTACCTATAATAAAATTCTGAGTCGAATCTGTACATTAAATATTTTTTGGAAAATCTTATTGAAATAGTCATTCTTATGGATACAGAAGCTGAATAGATTCAGCTACTATAGATAGTTTTTAGAAATTTTGTCTGTTTGTCTGTCTGGGAATGCATCACGAGAAAACCACTGGACATATTTTGAAGAAATTTGGTATGATGATAGCTGGTTATCCGGATCATCATATAGGATACTTTTTACTGCAGGAAAATATGTCATCTCTGAGAAATCTATACTAAGCGATAAACGTAACTAGGGACGAATCCGAGCGGAGCGAGAGTGAGTCGCTAGTCTATAGTAATATTATAAAGAGGTAATGTTTGTGAATTGTGAGTTTGTGAATTTGTGACGTTGTAGGGGGTAATCTCTGGATCTACTGAACCGATTTAGATGATATTTTTGGTAAGAAGATATTTTGAGACCCTGGGAAGGACATAGGATACTTTATGTCCCGGAAATCATTCCTTAAAGGGGTGAAAATAGGGATGAAAGTTTGTATGGGGAACCAAGCTAGGGACAAACCCCAGCGACGCGAGGGTGAGTCCTAGTATGATATAAAAGCTTGTCGCGAGATTTTTTCTTAGAATTACTTTTATCAAGATCAAGTTACATATTGTATTCTTCTTATCTAACAGATTAATGTCGTGATAAACCTTTTATATCTTACATTTTTTTAATTTTGTCCTATTTCTTGCTGTAATGCAAAGATTTGCTGTAAAGCGTTCGAAGCACGTTGAGAACCAAAAATCTGTGAAAATATCCTAAAAGGTACTTTATTTTAAAATATACTATTAATCAAAGAGCGCCACCTATACGTTTATTTAAAAATGCGTAGAGCATTTTAGTCGTACCGTAATTTCGCACAGCGTAGTTTATAAATGTCTCAATAGATAGCGCTGTCAAATAAAATTGTAAAACAATATATGTAATGGCATTAAACTAATCTGTCATAATTTCTTTTTCCTTTGCTATTTGCATGTAAGAATTTCATGTTTATAAGCGTACTGAAAATCTATCAATACTTAATTGAAAAATCATCATCAGTCAGCTTGCCATTAAAGAAAATAAAATATAAAAAATATACCTATAATGTGTAAGTACATACTATTAAGTTTAAAAAACTTGTATTAAACATTTTAGTAAGATTTTCATTAAAACAAGATTTTTTATTAAAAAATATATAATACACTAGCGACTCATCCTTGCTTCGCTCGGGTTCGTCTTTAGATACTTTTTAACGGTTAGTATAGATTTGTCAGAGATGAGATATTTTCTCGCAGTAAAAAGTCCTATAATATTATGTTGACCTGAATAACCAGTTATCATCATACCAAATTTAATCAAAATCTTCCCAGTGCGTTTTTCGTGATGCGTTCCCAGACAGACATACAGACAAACAAAAAATCTAAAAACTATAAATTCGGCCTCTGTATCGATAACAATGACTATTTCAATAAGATATTCCAAAAAATATTTAATCTACAGATTCGATTCAGAATTATATTATATCGATGGGTGCCTGGAACAAGACCGCAATAGCCATAGTAGCTGTTTTCCGATTAAGCCATTTTCGTAATCTACGCACCCTATTACACCTTGTGGATTTTTTTCACGAATTAATAATGAAAACTGCCTGATTTAGCAAAAGCAGTATGGATATTCTTTCGTTATTCCCCGTTCATCGTTAGAATTTTGTTTGCCGGAATAATCGTGCTATGTGCAATGATAAAAGTTTTTTTCAACCTTCTACAACTAACGGCCATTGCGGCTTTGTTCCCCGAAATAAACTTAGTATACCGATTCACAATAAACATTGCTGTACAAATATTTTAAACTTTCACTAGTAATAGTAATTATGGTTTTCTTCCATGAAATAAAAATATGTCGATTGATTTTCAATAAACAGTGCCATATGTATGTAATCTATGTACTGTTTTTCTCACATTAGTTTTTAAATACCAAAAGTGTGTTTATCAATATGCCTGCCTAAATGCCTGCCAGATAATATTGAATAAGTAGTTATTATATTATTATTGTTGTGACACATCACATAGGTGCATCTTAAAGTAATAAAATATTATATTATTATTATTTTTGTATGTATAGTAAATGAAAACTACCAATCAGTATTTTTTTTACTTTTTAGTGCTTTTTTTAAAGTCGGTTTTTATTTTTTTGTTAAAAAGTTTTTATTTTTTCCTTCTTAGTGTAGACATAGTAGTAGTTTGCTACTTGGTAAGAAGAAAGTATTTTAATAAAATATTTTTGCTTAAACCGTTTAAGTTACTTTGATGCTAATTTTAATATGAAGACTGACAAACTGAAATTCACTTTTATTATTAACACTAAAAATTCTGGCTCTATAATCCGATTCTAACGAGTTAGGCTGGTCAAATCAAACAAAATAAGCCGAAACTTAAAGTACTATTAGCCGTTACTTTACTATTAGCCGTTGAAGAGTTCCACCTATCCACCTTCTGGCCTTACCCGATCTACGGCCTTACTTATCAGATCAGGTCAACGATAACGAACCACTGCACTATCAACAGAAATAGAAGCACTTGCAAAGTTTCAAGTCAATATGATAATTAGAAGTAGGTTAAATTCATCATTAGGTATTTTTCCACCCTTAGTGGTGTTATATTTTTTGAAATTTAAAAGGGACCAATCTGGAAGTATACACTTTCAAACAAAACAAAAATTGTCCAAATCGGTTCATAAATGACCGAGTTCTGAGGTAACAAACTTAAAAAAAAAACATACAGCCGAATTGAGAACTTCCTCCTTAATACTTTCTTAGATTTACGCGAATGTTTGACATTATTAAATAAAACTATCTTTTCGGATTATTTCGCGGATTTATTTTGATTTTTGGTTCCCGACGTTTCGAATGCTTTACAGCATCCATGGTCACGGGAGAGACTGAGGTGTTACATGTCTTAAAGATATAGTTGTTACAGACAGCCTACCCACAATCAACAAATGAAAATTGCACCAATTACATTACAATATTTTAACTTTAAACATTTTTATAATTTTAATTATAATTGAATATGGAAAATTATTTATTTAATTTTTGCTATTATTTTTATAATTATTACAATTTTAAAAATATTAATTAGTAATCTATATTTAGTGTTGCCATTATTATATTTATAACCATAAAGAAAAATATAAAATATAGTATTAATTATTTAAGCCATATAATTGTTCAATGTGTAATTTAAAAAGTTAAAATTAATTAAGGATTATAATTTTAATTTAGTTTGCTATTATTTAAAAACAACTTACTAAGCAACACTATTAATATATACTTTTACAAATGAAAAATGAAAAATATCAATCTGATAAGCTGTCATTTTGATCTACACAGTATGAACTTACTACATCTGCTTGTCTGTTATGTTTATATTTATTATTTGATTTTATTATATTAATAACAGGATCCCATGACGATGGTAGTACCCAGCCATCTTCCCTATTGAAATTTGGATGTTTTTTAATTTCTATGGCTTCTCGAATCATTCTAGGGCGATATCGGTTTTCTTTCGCCAAGATTTGAGGTCTATCGAAACGAATATAATGGCTTGGGCGGTCCTGGCTATGTTTGCAGACAGCAGATGTTGTATTGCGACGGTGCTTCACATCAGCTATGTGTTCTTTGACCCGGGTTCTAATGGATCGCTTTGTTTGTCCAATGTAAGAGAGCCCACAATCACAATCAAGCTTGTAAACTCCTGCATCTTGTAGAGGGATGTGGCACTTGACAGGTGGTAAGAACTGACTAATTTTCTTTGGCGGCTTGAAGTAAGTTTTAATTGAAGCTCGCTTTAGAATGTATCAAAAACTCGTTGAAAAATTAAACATCAAAAAGAAAAAGAAAACCATAGAGTGTAACGGAACGCGCCCGTCTACCACAGATACACACTCGTGCGGACCTCAAGCTGTTGTCAATCTGTCAAAACAAACGTTGGACGAACCTACTATTCGGGTACTAAATAAAGGTTTGAATTTTGCTGTAACGCCTACGCGCATTCCTTATGAAAACATTATTTGCGCAGTTGAAGATGCCCTGGCCCAAAACATTATGAAAACTGAGGATATGGAGGCCATACGTCAAGATGTTTCGTCTTTATTACGTCGTAGTACTAGGCCCAAACCAAACCTCAATAAACAAGAGTATTTAGCGTTGAAGAACCTACGCAATAGGTCAGACATCACCGTTCTACGCGCAGACAAAGGAAATGCAACCGTTGTGATGGATACATCAGATTATAATGATAAAATAAAACAACTTTTGTCGGACGAGAGCACGTACAAAAAGGTTAAAACGGATCCAACTAGCACCGTTTTAAATAATACTAAAAAGCTAATTAAGGAACACTCCGACATATTAAATCTTGATGTTAAAAATCTTATTCCATCATGTGCAAAACCACCTAAGTTGTATGGACTTCCGAAAATACACAAGACTAACGCTCCGCTACGTCCAATTGTGAGTCAGATCGACTCGCCGACTTACAAATTGGCTAAACTAGTAGCAAAAGTACTCTCACCACTCAGAGGATTAACAAGAGCGTTCACAAAGGACTCTTACCATTTTGTCAATGAAGTTAAACACCTAAAACTCATGGACAATGAAACAATGGTTAGTTTCGATGTACAGTCTTTATTTACCAGCCCACCAGTGGAAGACTGTATTGAAATAATATCTAGGAAGCTACTAGATCACAACATGTCAATAGAATACATTGAACTTTTAAAACACTGCCTAACATCTGGCTATCTACTGTGGAATGGTGAATTCTATAGGCAAGTGGATGGAGTGGCCATGGGTTCGCCAGTCTCCCCCGTCGTAGCCGACATCTTCATGGAGGACTTCGAGGAGACTGCTCTGAACACATCACCCGTGACCCCTCGTTTCTACAAGCGGTATGTAGATGACACTTTCACAATATTACCATCTGATAAAATAACTGTATTCTTAGAACACCTTAATTCTATAAATCCTAAAATACAATTTACAATGGAATTAGAATCAGACAATACCTTAGCTTTCCTAGATGTATTAGTTAAACGTAACACAGATAACACCTTGAGTCATACTGTGTATAGAAAGAAGACCCATACTGATAGGTACCTGAACGGTGAATCTCACCACCATCCTTCACAGTTAGCTACCGTGGGAAAATCTTTGTTTCAGAGAGCGCGCGGGATCTGTGACGAGCAACACCTGGCCGGAGAACTGCAACATGTCAAGCAAGTTCTGCGTGACAACAAGCTGCAAGTGCCGCGCCTGCGTCACAGTGACCGAGTAAAACCAGCCACAGTCGAGCGCGTCCCTGCAGTCTTGCCATACATGAAAGGAGTCACTGACAAGATTGGCTACATTCTAAAGCGAGCTTCAATTAAAACTTACTTCAAGCCGCCAAAGCAAATTAGTCAGTTCTTACCACCTGTCAAGTGCCACATCCCTCTACAAGATGCAGGAGTTTACAAGCTTGATTGTGATTGTGGGCTCTCTTACATTGGACAAACAAAGCGATCCATTAGAACCCGGGTCAAAGAACACATAGCTGATGTGAAGCACCGTCGCAATACAACATCTGCTGTCTGCAAACATAGCCAGGACCGCCCAAGCCATTATATTCGTTTCGATAGACCTCAAATCTTGGCGAAAGAAAACCGATATCGCCCTAGAATGATTCGAGAAGCCATAGAAATTAAAAAACATCCAAATTTCAATAGGGAAGATGGCTGGGTACTACCATCGTCATGGGATCCTGTTATTAATATAATAAAATCAAATAATAAATATAAACATAACAGACAAGCAGATGTAGTAAGTTCATACTGTGTAGATCAAAATGACAGCTTATCAGATTGATATTTTTCATTTTTCATTTGTAAAAGTATATATTAATAGTGTTGCTTAGTAAGTTGTTTTTAAATAATAGCAAACTAAATTAAAATTATAATCCTTAATTAATTTTAACTTTTTAAATTACACATTGAACAATTATATGGCTTAAATAATTAATACTATATTTTATATTTTTCTTTATGGTTATAAATATAATAATGGCAACACTAAATATAGATTACTAATTAATATTTTTAAAATTGTAATAATTATAAAAATAATAGCAAAAATTAAATAAATAATTTTCCATATTCAATTATAATTAAAATTATAAAAATGTTTAAAGTTAAAATATTGTAATGTAATTGGTGCAATTTTCATTTGTTGATTGTGGGTAGGCTGTCTGTAACAACTATATCTTTAAGACATGTAACACCTCAGTCTCTCCCGTGACCATGGATGCTGTAAAGCATTCGAAACGTCGGGAACCAAAAATCAAAATAAATCCGCGAAATAATCCGAAAAGATAGTTTTATTTAACTTCCTCCTTTTTGAAGAAGTCAGTTGATAAAATATCTCCATCAGAAATATTAAAAGTAGATACCATACTATTAGTTTAAGCACACCCAAAACACAAAAATTAAATTAGAAATAACGAAGAAATTGGGTATTTTGTGGGTATAGAATTAAAATCCCCTCGAGAACATAACTTTCAGATTAGTTAAACGTTGAGTGTAAATAACCAGGAGAACAACGAGGTGTTACTGTATCAATAGAAGATAATATAGTACTTGCCGAAGATACACATTCTAGATTTAATGTCTCTTGTCTATGTCAAGGTAGTGGTAGCGCCATAGATTTCAAGATCTCGGAATTAGATACTACTTTAAAACCAGAGAATATTACAGTTTCCGACTCAAGTCAAACATTGTTATGCAATTTAGGTAGAATTTCAGAAGATAATGATTCTTGTTCTATCTTGAACCCCGTGGTCCATAACATCTCATCACTAATTCTGCCCTCTGCAAATGAACTACGAAATAGCACAATAAGCTATTTACAAAATATTGACTTATAATAATATTATTATTATGCCATTATTTGTCAGACGCACTTGCAATGAATGACAAAGTTAGTGGCGAGAAATATAAAGTGATAGAGATGGATCAATCTGATTTTGTCGATATAAAAATGCTTATTGAAGGCCGAAATTGGACGCATGACTCTGAGGGAAATAAAATATTGTGGTCCAATAAATATATGGGAGTTGTTGCGGGTACTCATGAGGGTATACTGAACTTAAAATACAGTTTTGAAGATGATTATATTATGAAGTTCCACACGCGTACGGAGTTACACACACAGGGAGCTACAATGGACCACAATTGGTCGACGTAGTTATGGCCGACCTCGGCACCACTTCCAATAAAATGTAATAAATAATAATACACACTCGTGATCTATCAGCCAGATTTCCTACTCGAGGCGCCCGGGTACGGTGGACGCACACGAAGTGGACGTTCACGAGGTGCACAAATACTCCGTGATGCTGCTACTCCTACTGCTGAAATTCCAATCGTATCCAAGCTGCAAAGGGCCTTGCACTCAGACTTATTAAGTCATTGTAAAAATTATGACACACCACGTCACTACCATGATTTTTATGAGGTTTTGGCATGCGAAACTGTTGAGGATGAAGTACTCGTAGCAGAACATTATTCCCAAGAAGACACACCATTTCTTTATGGATAATTTTGTTATTTCTTTTTGATACCTACCAAGATTGTAATACTTTAATACATTTTAGATCGTAGAAATGTAAATAACCTGAAGACTATGTTATTGTTCTGGTAAATAGGTATATTGGTATTTTTTCTTATGACTTAATTATGCTGTGTCCAAAACTTTAATTAAAAATAATAAATACATAATAATAAATAATTACGTTATATTCTAGATTGATTGTAGTCATTCCAAAACAACCATATTTATATAATGTACACAGCATTCACAAGTACATTTTCCAAGTCGATCATTAAATTCATGTAACAGCACTGCAAAACGCTATTACTGTATTCGCCATACATCCTCCAGATCAGCGTACAACGTTGCAATAGACTATTGCTGTCTGATTGATTTTGCACTTTTTACCGGAATAAAACCACAATGGATTCTTACGGAAACGACATTCAATGTAAGAAGCGGCAATATGATTTTTTACTTGTTTTTAGGTATTTCCTTAGAATTATAAGCTTATGTACATTATATATCCGTCCAGAAAAAAATAACGCATCTTTTGATATATAAACCGTTTTGATGAGCCTCGTAGTTTAGTAATTATTCATGATTTTCACTAAATCTTTTTTCCTGTAAAATTGTATTTTGTCGATTGCGGCTTTGTTCCAATAACCCATCGATATGTATTAATATAAGACTCAATATTATTGTTATATATATGCTTTATTCTATAAACTTACCAACAGATGGCGCTACTTTCCATCAAAGTAATAAAGCAAAATTAAGTTGTTATTTTATGTTTCGAGACAATTTACGACAGTTTCAAAGTTTCCGATATTAAAAAAATGTTATATCACGCTTTTATCACTTTTCGGAATATAAAATGAATATTTATTACCTACTGTGGAAATTATTCTCTTATTAACCGAGTTTCAAAAGAAAAAGGTTCTCATATTTGTTAAATTCTAATAATTTTTTTTTTTTCTTGAATTGAATTCCTCTTTTAAAATGGCAATGTTAAATAAATCTTATCAATTTAAATATAAGCTATTTATGTCCCAATTTTTTTTATGTCACGCACAATTAAAGTGATACATACATACAACAAATACATATATACATACAAGCAAACTAATATTACTTGCTAAGAAACCTAAATATTTAACTACAACCAATTTATACCCGCGACTTTGCTTGTCTATTTTAGACCAATATAATAAGCCTATTTCTAGGGGTTGTACCCGAAGGGTGCTAACGGAACCCTTTACTAAGCCCCCGCTGACCGTCCGTCTGTCAGATCGCTGTATCTCATGAACCGTAATAGTTAGAGACTTGCAACACAGATTCACAGAGTATGTATTTTTGTTGGCACCGCTATAATAACAAATAGAAAAAATTAGTAAGATTTTTTTTAACGTTCGTAATCGATCATCGAAGTTAATATATTACATACATAGAGTAAAAGTCATATTAATAAAAATTACATGTCCGATGGTACGGGACCCTTCGAGTGCGAATTCGACTCGCATTTGATCGAATTTTTTTAATCTACGCTATAAACTATCTTTGCAAGAAATTTAGTTTAGTCGTTACAGCGTAAAAATGTAACAAACACAAAGCCTTTGCAATGATAATATTAATATATTTTTTTTGTTACAGAGCAAAAACCAAAGAAATTTCCGGTAGTAGTATTCATCCATGGTGACTCATTTGAATGGAGTTCTGGCAACCCATACGATGGGAGGATCCTTGCGTCATATGGAAATGTTATGGTTATAACAGTTAACTTCAGGCTGGGTATTTTGGGTAAGTTCTTAGGGTAAAATATACAAAAATTCAAAAATTCAAAATATTTTATTCAGCATTAAATTATTACAATTTTTTACTGAACGTCATGAGTCTATTACCAGTTCGGAAAGAAGAAGCCTCAGACCTGAGAAGAATTGGCGAAAGAAACTCAGCGGGACTAATATTAACTTGTTATCTTTTATACGACTATTTATTCATGCACTTGGCAAAAATTTGTATTGCTTATACATTTACCTGGTGTTTACTATGAGCTTTTTATTTATAGCTTTTTAAAATAATAAATAGGTATGAGATACCTACCAAATATACAAAAAAAAATATCATCCAAATCGGTCGAGCCGTTTCGGAGTAGTGCAAATATATTAAAAGATTAGTCTTATAGATATAATGCAAAGAGATTCATGAGATTTCATCCTAGAAATCCTATATTTAACTTTCAGGTTTTATGAAACCAAGTATAACAGAGCACGTGTACGGAAACAACGGTCTTCTCGACCAGCTGGCAGCGTTACAATGGATAAAAGATAACATAGAAGACCTAAATGGGGACCCTAATTCTGTAACTTTAATGGGCCATGGAACTGGAGCAGCCTGTGTTAACTATCTGATGCTTTCTCCTATTTCTAATGGTAAATGCTTGTGAATGTTAGACCATGCCACTATATATTTTATCGATTATCAGAATATAATTTTTTTTATGTCTTTTAAACCGACTTCTAAATAAAAGGCTACAATTTCTATTTTAACGTCAATTATTATAGCTACTTTATTAGTATAAGTGCAAGACCCACGATTTGAACCCGCTTCACTCGGTTTCCTAAGCGGGCGCGTTACCACTGAGCTATCATTGCCGTTTTGGAATATTAACATTTAATAATATAGTATACTAGCATTGTCCGCGGCTCCGCCCGCGTTCAGATGACCAAAAAACAAATTCTTAGGTTTTACATATTAGTATACTCTTACATTGCAGTTTTTGGATTTTTTCTCAGAAATAATATATTTTCCCGCTGTAAAAAGTATCCTATATGTTGACCCGAATAACCAGCTATCATGATACCAAATTTCATCAAAATCCCTCCAGTGGTTTTTCTGTGATGCGATAACAGACAGACAGACGAAAATTCAAAAAACTATAGATTCGGCCTCTGTATCGATAATAATGTCTATTTCAATAAGATTTTCCAAAAAATATTTAATGTACAGATTCGGCTTAGTTAGAATTTGATTATATGTATAGATTTATATATTTTCAGGCAACTTTCTATTAAGAATTATTAAATTTACACTAACTGGAAATCAAAGTCACTACTCGATCGCTATTAATATTGTACAAAATATAATTTTTCGTATCATTCAAGAACATTGTCCTTTCAAAGATTAAGCCTCAATATAAAAAGACGTTTACAAAGAACAAAAGAAAGACCTATTATCATCTCACGTTTTTTTTTGTTTGATGGTTACTTGATTTTCCCTAATTAAAATCGTAGTATCTTCGTGTATTGCAGAGGTTCTAAACTTTGTTTTAAATATGGGTATATATTTAGATCAAATATTTTAAAAGAATGTTAAAACGTCTGATATCTTATTTGAGATTACCATTGCCCGCGGCTCCGCCCGCGTTCAGATGACCAAAAACCACATTCTTTGGTTTTACATATTAGTATACTCTTACAATACAGTTTTTGTATTTTTTCTCAGAAATGAGACATTTTCCCGCGGTAAAAAGTATCCTATATGTTGACCCGGATAACCAGCTATCATCGCACCAAATTTCATCAAAATCTGTCCAGTGGTTTTCTCGTGATGCGGTAACAGACAGACAGACGAAAATTCTAAAAACTATAGATTCGGACTCTTTACCGATAATAATATTTATTTCAATTAGGTTTTCCAAAAAAAAATTAATGTACTGATTCGACTTAGTTACAATTTTATTATACGTATAGATTGTGGGTTTGACTCCTGTGTGGGAATTGATTTATCTTGTTCGCAAAAACTTTTACATTATCGACATACACTTATGAGATAAGAAGTCAAAGAAGTTATTTTTTTCCGCCATGCAATCCTTGTAATTATTAAAAAACGATAAATATACTATTATATATCAGTATTATTTTAGATATTTCATATAGTTTCAACTAAAATTGCACAACCAATTATTTGCATTTGATACTTGCAGGAATTTAATTCTAGACCCTTTTATTCATATTTTGTCAAAATTCAGCTCCTTCCTCTATCAGTTACATCCGTTAGAACATATAATACTGCATATAATACCTAGCAATATAAAACTGTCATAAATACAGCCCCAAGTTTGAGAAACGCTGCCATATTTTTTGAACCTTAATATCTTTTATAAAGAACACAGCTAACGAAAGTAAACAACGGTTTGACTAATGACGCTTCATTTATAAAAGAGAAATTTGGTAGCATCTGACCCATTGAATTGAGAATAATTAATATAGAAAAGTCTGTGTCCGCGCTGTTTTTGTTCATTGTTGTTTATGAAAATACTCTGGAAAGCTTAATTATCGCCTAAAATATCATAGAAATCTTATTTTTTTTCCTTTCGATATTTATTTTCCTGTTGCTATTTTATGGACTTGTCGTACTGACATCAGATTAATGTTGTGAAAGTAAAAGTTTGGGAATGAGTGTATATTATATTTCTTCTTTGAATACTGATATCTTGGATTGATACACGGGCTCCCATTTTATCGATGTAACGGGCAAAAATCTATATTTATACATACCTATAATAAAATTGTAACCAAGTCGAATTTGTACATTAATTGTTTTTTTTGGAAAATCTTATTGAAATATTAATTACAGACAGACAGACAAAAAACATAAAAACTTTGATTCAAAGATTCGGCCTCTATATAGATAATGATGACTATTTCAATAAAATTTTCCAAAAAATATTTAATGTACACATTCGACTCAATTACAATTTTATTATATACTAGGGGCTCACACTCGCTTCGCTCGGGTTCGCCTCTAGAAAAATACTAATAGAGATCTTTTAGTTCCCACGGGAACCGTTCACTTTTCCGGAATGAAAAGTAACCTATTATTTGACCGGCAATATAAGGTATCATAATGTTAAATTTTACTAAATTAGTTGCATAAGTTGTTGTGTATTAAGCTGTATAAGTTACTATAGTTTTTAACTATCCCCACGGGAACTCTTTAATTTTCCGGAATGAAAATTATCTTACATGTTGTCTGGGGATATAAGGTACGACCATGCAAAATTTCATTTAAATCAGTCTAATAGTTTCGGAGATTAGCCCGTAAAAAAAAATCTGGATTTGTTCTATTTGTCTTCATACATGCCCCTGACTCGATTTTTGGCATTTTTTTGCTATGTACAGACATTCGACCTCTACCGATTTATTATAGTATAGATATAGATTTTTGAAGTGTATTTACTTATTCATAAAAAAAAATTAAAACGGTTTAGAATTAGCAAAAATATTACGTTGTATACACACAAAAATCGCGGGAAAAACCATCTTTTCGTTTTATTTTAAAATAACTCTTCCTATTCTAAGTCGGTCACATACATTACCCTCTTTTCATTATAGTAGGAATTAAAACACCATAAAAAAATTTTTTCAGGTTTATTTCACCGAGCGATACTGATGTCAGGATCTGCTTTATCAGATTCAGCCATGACGAAAGATCCCACACAGTACACATTGCAAGTTGCACAGAGCTTGGGATGTAACCTGAATTCTAAGAATATGATGACATGCTTACAAAATAAGCCGTAAGTTACAAAAAACTTTATTTTAGTTGCTTCACTTAATGATGGCTGTATTTTCAACCCTTACTTTTTTTCAAAAATGTTATATAGTTTTAAATTAAAAAAATCTTTCTATATTAAAAATATATTTGATTTTCACCTAGAGGAAGATTTTTTCTCCTTAATTAATAAGCATCCCACATCGACTGGCAGTTGCAGAAATAAGCACATCCAAACAAACAAACCTTTTAGGTTTATATATTTGTATAAAGTTAGAAATAGCAATATATCAAAAATTACTAATAAATTTTTCATATAATTCCAGGTTATCAGAAATAAAGAAAGTGCAAATATTGTCACGTGAATTTGAAACTCCTCTAGGCCCAGTGGTAGCGGGATCGTTTATTCCAAGCGAACCAACAAAAACTATGGAGTCCTTCCCAAATCTGCTTAGCAAGTAAGATGTTTAGTTATGCTTGTATTTCAAACTATATTATAAAATAAGTATAGTTTTAAAAAAAAAACTAAAAAACACACTGTTGATGAATTGAAATAAATAAAATAAATAAATATGTTGGGACATTAACACATAGCGCCATCTAGTTCCATGGTAAGCTACGAGGCTTGTGTTACGGATACCAGATAGTTGATACACTATACATATATAACTTTAAATACATATTATAAATATAAACACCCATGACTAGAAGACTAAAGAATTCCAGTACCTACCTCCTGGTGCCACCAGCAGATTGGCTCCAAGAAACCAAGTTATAGTGCTGTCATTCGAACTACATATACGTTTAAAGTTTCACTATGATACGACAATTGGAAGTAGATTAAAATTGATTTTCAAAATTTGATTACATTATTTGTTAGTTAACAAGTTAAAAAAAAGCGTGTTAAAAAGATATTCTTGAGTAGGCAAATAATTTGCTGCGTATATATTGCATCTTTATTTTTATGGTAATTATCGCTGTTTTGATGTCTGTTACATAATTATCATAGACTAGCGAATCACCCTCGCTTTGCTCGGGTTCGTCCCTAGCTTGCTTCCTAATACAAACTTTCATCCCCATTATCACTTCCTTGAGGGATGATTTCCGGGATAAAAAGTATCCTATGTCCTTCCCGGGGTCTCAAACTATGTTCTTACCAATTTTCATCTAAATCGGTTCAGTAGATCCAGAGATTACCCCCTACCACCTCACAAACTCACAAACTTTACCTCTTTATAATATTAGTATAGATTAAAAAGAACGATCTATTCTAACTTAACTACCTAACACAATCATTATGTATTTTCCCCATAGGTTTAACTAAAAATCTTATAAAAGAAGTAAAAATATTTAAAGCAAAGACGTAAAAAATTATATTTCTTACAGATATCAACTGCTAAGTGGTGTAACGGAATTAGAAAGCTATCACGATTTTGGTGTGATTGAATTAGATCACGGCATTTTAGAGAACCAACGAGATGAATTTATAACAAAGTTTGCTAAGCTTGCGTTTGAAGGAGCTGAAAAAATCGCTCTGAAGGAGATTTTAAAACAGTAAGTTTTTAGGTCGTGCTTTATAATAAGAACTTTATCTTAGTATGAAATTGATAGACTATATTCATACTAATATTATAAGTGTGAAAGCGTGTTTGTTTGTTTGTTTGTTTGTCTGTCCTTCTTTCACGTCGAACGGAGTGACGGATTGGCGTGATTTTTGTGTGGAGATAGTTGGAGGGCTGGAGAGTGACATAGGCTACTTTTTACCGCATGAGATTGTCTCATTCTCACGGGAAAACACGTTATAATACAACCCAAAAAAATATGTATGGTCAGAATTACTTGAAACTTGGTATTAATGCTCTTCAATAAAATTAAATAAATATACGTTTTAGCTTTTTTCGGAATTCATCCCCTAAGGGTGTAAAATAGGGGATGAACGTTTGTATGAAAACTACCTTTTTAGAGTTTTTTTGTAGTTTTAGCGTGAGCGAAGCCGCGGGATCTGCTAGTATTATTATATAATATACATAGGTATGATGGGTTTTATGTCCCTTTTAAAGAAAGTATTAAATTAACAAAATATTTTTAAATAAAACTATCTTTTCGGATTATTTCGCGGATTTATTTCGATTTTTGGTTCCCGACGTTTCGAATGCTTTACAGCATCCATGGTCACGGGAGAGACTGAGGTGTTACATGTCTTGAAGTCTGTTATGTCACGAAATAATCCGAAAAGATAGTTTTATTTAAAAATGTCAAACATTCGCGTAAATCTAAGAAAGTATTAACAAAATATAAAAAAAAACACAGATCTTGCTAAAGCATTTTGCAGTAGAAATATATTATTACAAGAGGGTTATTCTTTTTACCCCACTTTATCAGACTTTGTAGATTAAGGTAAGATACACCCTCTTGAATTTCAACTCTGGATACATTTACATTATGCATTATGTATGACAGAAATGATTTCTAAAATCCAAGGAAATGTCTTTTTGAGGGTTGGAAGAAGTTGTTTTGGTTATTCATGTAATTACAAAAAAAGTACTTGCTTTTTATTAATAAAGAAATATAATGGACTAACGACTCTGATTTTAATGATTATTATAGATTTCTCAGTGATGATATATTTTCCCGTTGTAAAAAGTATCCTATATGTAGACCGGATAACCAGCAATCATCATATCAAATTTCATCAATATATGTATGTATGTCCAGTGTTTTCCTCGTGATGCAGTCATAGACAGACAGGCAGACAAAAAATCTAAAAACTATAGATTCGGCCTCTGTATCGATAATAATGATTATTATAATGAGATTTTTTTTTAAATATTTAATGTACAGATTCAACTCAGAATGTTATTATATGTATAGATTTAATTTTCACACATTATTTGTCACGCTACATTTAGTCTCTCATCCTTTCGCTCTCTCTCTCTCTCTCTCTCTCTCTCTATCTCATATTATCATTCTCTCAAAGAAATATTAATTTTTTAAATTACCTACTCATTTACTTTATCTATATTTTCAGATACGCTCCAACAAAACTGGATCCGCAACGTTGGAATGTTGAAACCAACCGTGATGTGATCTTGAATCTATTCAGCGATGCTCGAACTTTAGCCCCGATGATAAGTTTCGCTAACTACCAGTCGAAGGCTAACACCCAATCCTACTTTTACGTGTTTGGCCATAATTCTGTCAGTACCGAATATGCTCCGGTGAGTTCAATTTTTTCAAAAAACAAACATACATCATGCACAGGAAAATATATACAATATATATAGATTTAGTTTCCTATACTAATATGATGTATAACAATAATAATATGTTGGGACATTAAAACACAGCATTATCTAGTTCCATGATAAGCTACGAGGCTTGTGTTATCGATACCAGGGAGTTGATACCCCCCTCCCCCCCAAGGTGCGTTCACTTTGTCGTGGTGGGGGGGCTCAGTAGTGCCCGGCAATACAGCCGGGCGTGAAACCAAGAAACGCACAAGGAGGTGGCCCGCTTCGGTGGGCGGTGGGAGGCGGCCCTCTTAAGAGGGCGGTGTACCATGCGGGTTGCTCCTGGTACTTCTCTGATAGCAGAGTGGACCTTGGAGCAACCCCGTGGTTGTTGTGGTCTGCTTCGGCAGACCTACTGTCGGGGTGTCGTAGTTGAATGCGTAAGCGATCCTGCGACGCGCCATTAAGGCGGGGGCAGGTTTTGTTCGGTTTTATTGGGTAGTACTGGCTTCGCCGGTGAGTCCTACACTTCGTGTGTAAATGCATTTCCCAACGATAAAAAAAAGATAGTTGATACACTACTGCTACTTAATATTTAATTCAACTTAATATTTAACTTTAAATACATACATATTATAAATATAAATAACCATGACTGGAGTACAAACGTTCGTGCTCATCTAACAAACGAATCCCCCCAGCGGGACTCGAACCCGCGCACAGCAAGTAGGGTCACTACAAACTGAGCCAAGCGTGTAGTCAAACAATAACTTTTCCACCACTTTACCCCAATATCAATTAAATATAAGATCTGAAGCACTAACAAGATTAGAAATGAAATTATCCCCATAAGAGACTCTCAAGTTTATTTACATTCAATCTTGAACAATACATAGGAATAATCCCAAAAATTGCCACTTAACTTAAAATACAAGTCATAGCCCGCATTCAGTTTGATTTGTCTTGGTACATTGAACTACAAAGGAAAGTCCGGGCTTTTGATTCGAGGATTAAAATTTATCATGACATTTTCTAGATAGGGTTTTTTGTGTCAATTCAATTTATGTTTCAACCATGAATAAAGGATTGAACTTCAGTTATCTGTGTACTTAAGTAATAAAATGTTCTTGTTACTGAAAGGTTTTAATTTTGACGACAAATTTGACAATAAACAGGTCGATAATCTTCTAATATATAAATATCTCGTGTCACGGTGTTTGTGGTCGCACTCCTTCGAAACTGCTCGACCGATTTTAATGATTTTTTTTGTATAAATACACAAAACCTACCTACCTACCAAGTGGTAGGTATGAGAATAGGTCGTAAAGTATTTTTCACCCTCCTACCCCCATCCCCTATTTTAATCGCGTTTTTAGATTTTTTTGTGAACAATATTATAAACACATATTGAACCCGAGCTAAGCGAGGGTGTGGTTATATAACTTAAAGCCAAAGAGTTTTTTTTTTGTAGAATGAACGCGGGCGTAACCGCGGGTTCTACTAGTAATATATAATTGCTATGTGCTTGTTCTTCTCTGTATGTCTGTCCGTCTGTCTGTCGGCGAGTGCGTGCATGTTTGTATGTGTGTTCGGGTGTTTTTGTATTTGTACATGCGTCTGTATAAAACTATGATCTTGTATAACACATAGGCTACTGTTGGTGTTGGGCACCTAGGGTCGCACCTGAGTGAAGCCAGATTTAACTCGCAAGTATCATATTAATCTCTCCACGACCGCGGACACGCCGGCGTGTCAGTTAACAATAGGTTTCTTAGAATTAGAATTAATTTCTTAGAAATTTACCTGGAGGTGTTAAAATTAATACACATGGTGTTACAAATCAAGATAAATTAAACACATCGTTAAAAGAAACCGTTCAGTTTACATGTTTTTAGTAAGTCTAAAGTAGAATAAATATTTTCTTATAAAAATAATTTCTGGCTAATTTTGACCGACCGCAAAAAAGTCCAAAATTACGCGATTCGAGTGTATTTTTTTGTCTTATATCTATATTTAGCTATTATGAACGAATATTCATGATTCTCATTTTAATTAATAAGTTATATGTTAAGAGCAATGAATATGTTATATCGTATGAGATCACGTACATGAAAATTTAATGCGGCGAATTGCAATTAATTTCGAAGTGATATTATAATCAAGTATATGTATTTAGTTTAAAAGTAAAATACAACTTAGTTTTATGACAATCGGTCGAGATCCAAAGTTACAATTTGAGTTTTTCGTTTTGCGCGCTTCTATAAAAAACAGGTCATGACCCCGCTTAGAGTGATTGCAGATATAATAGAAATACAGAAGCATAGTCGTTAGCGATAACTAGAGATAAATATACTATAAAAGATTCGACGCATGTCATCGAATCTTTTATTTGGCTCAGTTTGTAGTGATCCTACTTGCTGTGCCAACGGTTGCAGGTTTGAGTCCCGCTGTTGCATTCTTTTGCACGATGAGCACGAATGTTTGTACTCTAGTCATGGGTGATTATATTTATTATATGTATGTATTTAAAGTTATATATGTGTAGTGTATCAACTATCTGGTATCCATAACATGAGCCTCGAAGCTTACCATGGAACTAGATGGTGCTGTGTATTAATGTCGCAACATATCTATACATATAATAAAATTGTAACTAAGTCGAATCTGTTCATTAGATATTTTTTGGAAAATCTTATTGAAATAGACACTATATTGCCCGCTGACATCTTCTTCCACAACCAGGGGTTGACTGGAAGAGATCTGTTTTAGAGATAAGTCCACCTTTGTGAACTATGTTTACTTTGTTATTTTTTTTCTCTGTATCATATTTTAAGTGCAACTATAATCGATACAGAGGCCGAATCTATAGTTTTTATAATTTTTGTCTGTCTGTCTGTCTGTTACCGCATCACAGAAAAATTACTGGAGGGATTTTGATCAAATTTGGTATCGTGATAGGTGGTTATCCGTGTCAACATATAGGGTACTTTTTATCGCGGGAAAATATCTCATTTCTGAGAAAAATGCAAAATTCCAATGTAAGAGTATACTAATCTGTAAAGCCTAAGAATTTGGTTTTTGGTCATCTGAACGCGGGCGGAGCCGCGGGCAATGCTAGTCTATTTAAATTTATTTATTTAGGTCAAAGATCCTTCCCCCAATGAAAGGGAAATCAAGCTATAGTTATAGGGATTCTTTCTAAATCTCTTCAAGAACCTAGTTATTTTCTCTTACAATTGCACTTTTTCTCACATGAAAACTGCAGAGGTAAAACTCGGGGTTCGAACGTTAGTTTTTTAACCGACGAAAAAAAGTAAGATGTTCTCAATTCGACACGTATATATTTTTTTATTATATTTTATGTTTGTCCACGCGTAACTTTATACAGTGCTGTCCGATTTCGATGATTCTTTTTTTTTTGAATAGGAATTACCTCAAAGTTGGTGCCAATTAAATTTGAAAAAAAACCCACCTCTAAATGCAGGCAATAGGTCGATATGATTGATTTTTCACCTACTGCGCTTACTACGATTACACTAAAAAGAGAAAAATAAAAAGTAAAAAAAACTGACTTTAAAAACACTAAGAAGTAAAAAATAACTGATTGGTAGTTTTCATTTACTATTTTAGAGGTGAACTTTGATTTGTCTGACAAATCAAAACACACCGACTTCTAATATATCTGATTATGTATTTCATTATTTTTTTAAAGTATTCATCAAAGAGTGCGTTACTTCTGCCAACAAAAGACTAATACTGTCAAAAGATTTGTATGTCCAAAGTATTTCTTAAATTTATGGAACATTATATTATATATATATATATATATATATATATATATATATATATATATATATATATATATATATATATATAAAATCTAATCTATCGATCTAAGTATATACGACCACTAATAGAATATAATATACAACCTAAGTTACATCATCTCTAATATAATATCTTATTATAAATACCTTACGTAACTATTATTTATTGCAGTTAAATAAAAGTGTCCATGGGGAAGAAATGCCGTATGTACTGGGTATACCATTAGGTGGAGCCAACACACATTTTCATTCAGAATATACACAACAGGAAAAGCTACTTAGCGAAGTCATTATGCGTCTTTGGACGAATTTTGTGAAAAATGGGTACGTAATATGTATAAGAAAGTAATCCAGTCGTAATATCTAATGTTTCAGTAATAAATAGCAATAATAAAGAGAGAAGAAAATAATAAAGAGGAAAGATTTTTTTGTTTGTTTGCTTGCTTATACCGAATAAGCTCCGAAATTTCTGGACAGATTTAGGTGATATTTGGTAAGAAGATAGTTTGAGACCCTGCAAATGACATAGATTTTAACCAGGAAATCATCCTTTGAGTGGGTGAAAATGGGGATGAAGGTTTGTATGAGGAATCATATTTTGAATATAAAATTTGGATTTTGCTTTTGAAAATATCAAAGATGCGAGACCCGGGATTTGAACTCACTTCACTCGAAATCCCAAGCGAGCGCGTTACCACTTGGCTACCACTGTCGTCTGTTCTAACTATGTCGCTCTGAAAATACGCTTGTCAAACATTTGCAAACCAAGCGATGCTATTCGCGAATATATACTGCTATTTTCTTAGGTGTTTAGACTAGCACCATTTCCAATATAATTCAGAGCTGCACAGTTATAATAATATGAATAGTGAGCACTTTTATGTCATTTTCGTATCCTTTTTAGTTTTTCTATTAATGTTAGCGGTTGATATATAAAATTCTTTTTATTTATCAGCCGATTGGTCTAAGCCTGTAAAATCGAAAGGTAACTTGTAAGTCGTAATCGTATTGACTATCTTGTATTTCATGTACTCGTAATTTGTAGGTAGAACAAAAACTAAAATAATAGCTTATCGATGTAAAATATTAAAAGAATTTGACAATATTTTCTCAAAATTTTTAATCTGCAAATGTTAACCCCGAAGATTGGTGCGAAATGCTTTGCCAGCTTTTATTGTTAATATATAATTAACTGTAATAGTTATTAATTTTCAAATAATTTTACGTTCAAAAATAATTTATCTTTTCTCATTAACGTCCTAGATACCCGTTGGTAAATTAAAATATAACTATAAATATTTTTGTTTGGAATAGATCACCAAATACTCAAAGTGTGAACGAATACTTCACCTTTGATAAGCGACAATGGAATCAATACAACGTAGAGTGGCCGGAGTATAACGTCTTTCATCAACCGTACTTAAGGATAGGTAAGATATTTTCTATTTTGATGATTGATGATACCTATTTCACTATAAGGCCCGCTCCACGCTATAGTGCCAATCACGGTTCGTTCTCGATCTGATATTGGTCTGGTAAAGTATTCTTATACAAGAAACAATAAGTGAATCAAATTCCGGTACAGTCACACTCCAGCAACGTTTTTTACCACCGATATCGAACCGACACCGGACTGTCGTTGGCACTAAATTAAAAAATTAAATTAAAATTAAAAATATTTTTAGATACTTTTGTATTTTTTTAAATCATTGTTTAACTTTATTGGTAGGTACTATCTGTAACAGCTATATAATGGACTGTGAGACATCTAAAACCTTAGTCTCTCCCGTGACAATGATTGCTGTAAAGCATTCGGAACGTTGGGAATTAAAAATCAAAATAATTCCGCGAAAAAATCCGAAAAGTTTTACAAAATTAGAACTTTAAATATAATAATTATTAAATTATTTTATTAATTATCTTTAACCTATTATAAGAAATTATAATTTAGACATTTCTTGCTTATTTCAGATTTACCTCCATCAATAAACAGTCTTTACAGATCAAATTATACAAATTTTTGGATAGAGACTTTGCCTAACAAAATGAAAGGTTTCGTCATTGATCCTCTATTTGAATTCACGCCTACTTTAGCCCCTTCGACCCCGAAACCGAAGCCTAGTAACAAGATAACTGGTAAGAAAAACAAATTTATTTTAGATTGCTATTTACTTGTGGCTTAAAATGAGTAGATTGGTTTTTGTTTATAATAAGTTTCTTTGAAAATAATGTTCAAAATGTTGTAAGGGAAACTAATAAAACGTTTTTGAATGTAAGTGTGAAATAATACGTCTAATAATGTGCATATAAGTTTTACAAAAAATAATTTTTAGTCAACAGGCTTTTAGTTAGTTCAGTGAATAAGAAAAAGTAAAAAAAAATCACAATTCCAAGACTTCTACAATTTAAATTAAATTATCGTATTTAATAAAAATTTCATTAAAAATGATGTTAGGTTTAGCATAAAAGAAACCATTCATAAAACGTATTTTTTTTATGGGACTAAGGGGGCAAACGGGCAGGAGGCTCACCTGATGGAAAGTGATCACCGCCGCCCATGGACATCTGCAACACCGCAGGGCTTGCATATCTTATAGAATGTTAATTCTTATGTATCACTAGCGACTCAGCCTCCCTCTGCTCGGGTTCATCCCTAGATACTTTTAAACCTTTAGTATAGATTCCTCAGAGATGAGATATTTTCCGCAGTAAAAAGTATCCTATTTGTTGACCCAGATAATCAGCTATCATCATACCAAATTTCATCAAAATTTGTATAGTGGTTTTCTTATGATGCGGTCACAGACAGACAGACAGACAAAAATTCTAAAAACTATAGATTCGGCCTCAATATCGATAATAATTACTATTTCAATAAGATTTACCAAAAAATATTTAATATACAGATTCGACTGAGTTAGAATTTTATTATATGTATAGATTATAATAATTCAGCAATAAAATATACATTACAGATCCAGTTCGAAGAATTTGGGCGCCACCAGTATACACTCCTACACACTATAGCTCATCATATGGTAAACTCCGACCATATCCTCAACCAGAGCCTAGATCCGATAAAGATTCAATATATCGAGAAATACAATCTATAAAAACACCGCCAAGATTTCACCCTACTTTAATAGAAAAATTCCACACAAACGCACCAACAACTGCAAAACCAAGTAATAATATGCCTATAAAAACTTCAAGTGCAACAATAACGATTGTAATTGCACTTGTAATACTCTTTCTAGTTATAAATATCAGTATTTGTGGTGTAGTTTATTATAGAAAACGAAAATCTAGAGGTGATAGAGAGCTTGAAACTAATCACTCTCGAGCTGAAATTGGTGAAGTAGATGTTATAGGCCAGAAAAGTTCAAAAGATGATAAAAGTGCAATGAAAACATTGAAAAATGGCTGTAGCGTTATTAAATCAATGAGCATCAACAAGATGAGAAACAACAGCAAAAAAGTTAAAAAGAAAGAGTGTAAAACTCCTAAATCTGATGACTCCGGTGGATTTAGAGAGCGTTTTCAATTAAGACGTCATTTGTCAACAAGCACTCTGGATGCTCATACTAAAGTAAGAGACTGGATAGCGAATGAAGTTATGCATCGATGCTCTCCAAGTATCTTAAGGAAATCTAATTCTGAATTAAACGAAAAGCATATTAGTCCGAAACCTTTTACACGGTCTGAAGAAATACTAGCTGACAGAAGAGAAAAAGCGGCATTAAAAGTAGATGAGTCGTTATATGCAAAAAATCTTTTAGGAAAAAGCTGTAAAAACAAAACATCTGAAAAAACCACATCAACATCAGCGTTAGATTCTCACTCTTCTTTAATTAGCACCAAGCAATCGATTGACCAACGGACAAATAAGTCTAATGACTCGATTAAAAGTAAATCGGACAGTATTAAATCAAAGAAAGTATCAGTAGCTATTGACGCTACACCCGCAGCGAGAACTAATTCTATATTAAAACAAGAACCTATTGAATTTTCAAAATCATTCGAATACAATGAACAAAAACATTCCAATACAGATAATAAATTACAAAGATCAAAAACTGATGGCGATATCATGCCTGAAAATTGTTCCTTAAGTAAATCCGAAGAGACGAAAACATATACTAATGAAATAACTCTATCATTAGGCCAAAATAATGGTATAAAAATATCACATAAGCATTCAATATCTGATCCAGTGACTGATGTTAACTATGAATTATTGAAGGATAAGCTTCGTGAAGCTGAAGCAAACATACTGCCTCCAGTAACATTCAGAAACGAAATAAACGTAACGTCCCGAGATAGTGAGACAATCCAACCTTTGAGCGCTGAAGAAGCGTTACTTACAATTAAGCGACGAAATTTTCCCAAAGTTCTGCCAGATTTACCTAAAAGTCAGAAAAGGTTATCATTACAACCTAATTTCCAAAGTTTTCGTAGTTTTACTGGAACTGAAAGCCCAATGGATAGATCAAGAGTTCCACCACAGCCACCACCACGTACAACAACATTAGAAAGACGATTGGCGTACAAAAGTTCGAAGCCCCTTTCCTCCTTTGATGTTTCAAATATTAAAAAAATCAATGAAGGAGAAACTTCCAGAAGAAATTATGAGAATATTGATACTTTGTCTCCTTATACAAATATAAATAGATCGTGTAATAAATCATTTGAATCCGTGACAACGTCAGGGCATAACAGAGAATATCCTAAAGTTATAATTGCGTCTAGTGATACACCTTGTATGCCAGAACCAACAATTATTATCAAACCTTCACCTAGCCAAACAGAAATACCATCGAATGTACCAAGAGTTAGACTACCTGATGACTTTCATTCCCATACAACTGGATCAATAACTTCCTTCTCATCATTTTGCTCTGATGATGACATTGATGATGAAATTGATGATGATTTTATTGATGATCTTGCTGAAGATAAGTTATTACAAGAATTGGTTGGAGGTGTAGAATCTCCAACCGAAATGATCGTATTAGATTCTAAAGGACCAGAGACGGCATTTGAAAAGAAAGTTGAAATTGTACCCGTAAAACTCAATACGGTACAAGTTTCGCCGAAAATAATGGAAGACTACGTGTGTATTTCAGATTTACTTCTGCCAGATTTGGGTGAATTAGAGCAAACAGCTCAAATTAAGCCAAATTTTAGTTTAAATAAGTTGAAAAATAGAAGTGATAGTATAAACAGTCCACCAGAAAAAGCTGTAAAACTCAGACCAAAAAAATCTATGAAACCAAGTATTTTAAATAGATCAACAAAGAGTAGCAGTGGTGGAAGTTTTAAGAGTAAAACTGATAGTAAATTAGAGCATTCAAATTCCGGTTCTTCAAATGACACTGAAACTAGTACTGGTACAGTAAAAAAAGTTGATTTAAAATGAATAATTTAGTTATCAAGAATAATTAAAAAAAGTCGTATACTATTTAAAAGTCTGAAAAATGTCTAAATAAAACGTGTACACACACGTAAGAAGTTATACTTCTTTGGCGTAACAGAACAAAAAAAGCTAAAAATTTCATCCCGTATGTCACAACTCTCTGTTTGTAAAAGGAATGATAAATGATTAAAATAATCAAATGAGGCATATTAGGCATATTACAATCATATATTTGTAGAATATCATTTAAGGAAAGAATATAATATATATCATTTGCCAGACAATAACAACGGTTACCATGACAACAAACAGTTATCAGCTAACTTCTTCATGTTGCTTTTTGGCTTTCGGTGTGCAAGCGCATCGTAAAAGTTTTACTCTCATATTTTTTTCCAAACGTCCCCAAAGAAGTAAAACTTCAAAAAGCTCTTTTCTGATTTCATTTAATTAGAAATATTGTTTATGAGATTATGACATTATAGTGTTTTCCTATTAGGAGTTAGATAAGTTTTTGAAATAGAAAACATATATGTATATTATATATACAAAATCTCATTTTTAATTTAAGTTTTGGAGTGAAGCATTTATTATAAAGCAAAAATGCGATAGATAATATGTATTTGATACATATATTATGTAAATATACGAGCTTTAATATTATTTTAGTTTTAGTATTAATACTATCATTGCCCGAGGCTCCGCCCGCGTTCAGATGATCAAAAACCAAATTCTTAGGTTTTACATATTAGTATACTCTTACAATGCAGTTTTTGTATTTTTTCTCAAATGAGATATTTTCCCACAGTAAAAAGTATCCTATATGTTGAACCGGATAACCAGCTATCATCATAATAAACTTTATCAAAATCTGTTCAGTGGTTTTCTCGTGATGCGGTAATAGACAGACAGAAAGACAAACAAAAATTTGACGGACTCTGTATCGATAATAAAGTATATTTCAATTAGATTTTCCAAAAAATATTTAATGTACAGATTCGACTTAGTTACAATTTTATTATATGTATAGATATTACATATATGTAACATCGGGTATGCTATTGTATAAAACTTCGACCAAATTGAAAGCCAAAGATAATTTATTATGTATTTAGAAAATAAACGATTATTATATTATATTTATGATTTTTTGACTCCTGATTCCCCTTACATTTTAACAGCATCAAAAATATTCTACTTACGAGATCGTTGAAAAATATGTTCTTACTAATTATAATTTCGACAATTTTTAGACATGTTTTATCCATTTTAAGCTACAAATGACCAACTGAACCAAACGTGTCGTCATATATAACTTTAAATACATAATATATAATATAAATATAAACACACATGACTGGAGTTCAACCAATCGTGCTCATCACACAAATGAATGCCCCCAGCGGGACTCGAACCCGCGACAGCTGGCACAGCAAGTAGGGTCACTAACAACTGAGCCAAACGTGTCGTCATATAGAACTTTAAATACATAATATATATTATAAATATAAACACACATGATTGGAGTACAACCAATCGTGCTCATCACACAAACGCATGCCCCGAGCAGGCACTCGAACCGGGTGGGGTTCTTTGTACAATATTTGTATACTAACTCTACTTTTAGAACTCGTACCAATGGAATATTTTTAGCAACTGATATCGAGCACCCCACCCTTCTTTCACAATAACACAAATTTTCTCGTTAATAACTTTATGCTTATACAAAAAAATATTTTTTACTTTTAAGTTATCTAGCTAGTTAGCTTTATAGTTATAAAGCGTGTTTTTTTAGTTTTTTATACTATAATATATTTTATAGAGGATTCAATTCAAAGTTTATTCCAGAACGATAAATATCTACATATATGTAGTACGTACTTAAAAAGCAGTGAAGCTTTTTCGTACATATTCCACTGTGTCACTTTAAAAAAACTGAAAATTTTTCTCTTAACAAAAATTACTTTAGTACTACTATGCATTATAATATAAAAATAAATCTCAAAAATACTCACATTTTATAAAAACTTATGAATTATACAGTAATTGTAATTTAACTTCATTGTATTTATCCATACTTAATATTATAAATGTGAATGTGTTTGTTTGTTTTTCGTTCACGTCGAAACGGAGTGACGGATTGCCGTGATTTTTTGTGTGGAGATAGTTGGAGGGCTGGTGAGTGACATAGGTTTTTTTTATCACCGGAGATTATCTCACTCCACGGGAAAATACGTTACAATACAACCAAAATATTTATTATCAGAATTACTTGAAACTTGGTATTAATGCTCTTCAAAACAATTAAAGAAATACGTATTTTAGCATTTTTCGAAATTCTTTCCTTAAGGGGGTAAAATAGGGGATGAAAGTTTGTACGAAACCTATTTTTTTAGAGATTTTATTGTAGTTTTAGCGTGAGTGAAGCTGCGGTTACTGCTAGTTTTATCATAAACAAACTATATAAGTGTTTAACCCATCATCTCGAGTAGAATTAGCCCATGGAATTAGATCATTAAACATAAAAAATATTATTTAATATCGCAATTAATTTGTCGCCCTATAATCTTATTGACCCAAGTCGTAACTAACTTGTAGACCGTTGAAAGATACGACTCTTGATTAGAGGTTTAGATACATTACATTTTCTTTGACTTAATTTATAAGCGTTAAGTGCACTTTAACAGAAGTTGTCTAGATATATACTATACTAACCAAAAAAAAACTAATCTATCCCACGGGAACCGTACATTTTTTCCGGGATAAGAAGTAGTCTATGTGTTACTCTGATGTATGAGCTATATATTAAATTATAAAGTTTCATTAAAATCCATTTAGCAGTTTTTGCGTGAAAGAGATCCATATCTATACATCCGGATATCCTACATCCTCACAAACATTCGCATTTATAATATTAGTAGGATTTTACTACTATATAAATGTGAAAGTTTGGATGGATGGATGTTTGCTACTCAATCACGCCAGATCAACTGAACGGATCTGAATGAAAGGCACAATGATAGATTATAGAAAATAATAACAATATTATTAAAAAAAACCTTTTTTTTTAAGTTTTTAACTTAAAAACCTTATTAATTTTACAACTTGTACCAACCAGTTCAAGGTTTTGCAAAGTCGCATCAAAGAATGTAAGAGATTAGGGATGTTAAGAAAGACCGTTTAAGTCAAATTTAGCTAAATACTCTTGTTGAATTGCTACAAAGTGACTTTGGACTAATTTAATTGTACCGTTTATCTCGAATGTTCTTTTAAAGCTCTCATGAAGTTATTCATTAGAAATATGGTTAATTCTTTCAAAGTTCTATTATTTAAGGTTAAGATTTTATTTTCACACTAGCGACTCACCCTCGATCCGCTCGGGTTCGTTCCTAGTTACGTTTTAACGTTTAACGGACGTAGTAAAAAGTATCATATATGTTGACCCGTATAACCAGCTATCATCATACTACATTTCATCAAAATATGTCAAGTAGTTTTCTCATGATGCGTTCCCAGACAGACAAAAATTCCAAAAACTATAGATTCGATCTCTGTATCGATAATAATGTCTATTTCAATAAAATTTTCCAAAATAATAATTAATGTACAGATTCCGCTCAGTTAGAATTTTATTATATGTATATGTTTTTTAATATTATAGTGAACTCATAGCGAAAGCTTCGCTTCATTACTAAGCTTTATTGCTTTGTATAGTGTTAAGTTTTCAATCAGAAGAAAGTATCTTATATCAGAACAGATCATTAAACTCAAAGTAGGAATCAAACTTTGGACTACTAGCGTACGCGAAATACAGGAAGTGCAAATATTATGATAAAATTGCAGGAAACCATGATAAGAAAATATCTCCGTATTATATTTTCTCGTTGAAAACTAAAAGTTATGTTTGTCCTTTTCACATGCCACATACAAACTGGAATTTGTGTATTCAAATGTACAAGAATTTATACTAATCGCATCATATTTTCTGCAAACAACGGCTGGCTGTATTGCTCCCACGGTGCAGAAAGAAATTCGAGCCTAAGATACGAATGTTGATAATACACGATTTTAGTTATGGATCTTTTAGATGTATATAATATATAATCCCCTTGAAACAAAAACTTCAAATATACATTTATTATATTTGATTTTATTAGAAGCTAATTAAAAATGTTTAAAGTTAAAAGTTTAAATATTGTAAGGTACTTTGGTGCCATTTTTCAATTTTTGAATTCATTTTGTTATGGTAAAGTTTGTGAGTTTGTAAATTTGTGTCGTTGTACGGAGTAATATCTGGATCTACTGAACTGATTTAGATGAAATTTGGTAAGAAGATAGTTTGAGACCCTGTGAAGGACATAGGATACTTTTTATTCCGGAAATTATCCCTTAAGGGGGTGAAAATGGGGATGAAAGTTTGTATTGGGAATCAAGCTAGGGACGAACCCGAGCGAAGCGAGTGTGAGTCGCTAGTCAGTAAATAATTTAAATTGAATTGTCATATAAATCCAGCTGTTCCTAAATAATATTCAGCAAAAATATGAAAACGTAAAAAATTAAGTTAATGTAAATACTTTGATTTTTTTGTACTAGTAATCAGCGTACCAAATTTCATCAAAATCTGTCTAGTGGTTTTCTCGTGATATATTCCCAGACAGACAAAAATTCTAAAAACTATAGATTCGCCTCTGTATCAATAATAATGACAATTTTAATAAGATTTTCCAAAAAATATATTTAATGTACAGATTCGACTCAGAATTTTATTATGTTTAGATATAGATTGTAAAGATAGATTAGAAGAGTCAAAGCTATGATATCGTGTCTATAAAACAGAGTCCAATAAATTTCCAAGACAGCAAACATACACCAAAATGCTTTAATATACCAGTAAATATTCTGAGAAGTACACATTATAGTAATAAATTTGCAGAGAAAGTTGAAAATCGTGTACTGTAAATTGCCTTTAAGTAAAGCATTATCCACATTTTAACGAAATTTATCGTTTTAGGATATTGTGCAGCGACCGACGCTACGAATAAACTTGCTTCGTAACTATTCCTATTCATTTTCAACAATTTATATGCAAATTTTAAGTCGTCCAAGATTTTCAGTATCATTTAAACGTAGATTGAAGTAAAAGTTGTAAAGGAAATTACTCGAGATAGTATTTTTGACTGGAATTTTTAATTAACAGTAAAGCAAATGTCTTCGACAAAAGAAGTAAGCCGAGTTCAAAATGACTTAAAATTTGCGGAAGCTATTGATTTTTTGAATTCAAATGTAACATGAGATAAGTGTCTGTCGTGAATTAAATACTTATTAAAATTATATATATACCCTACTTGCTGTGCCAGCAGTCACGGGTTCGAGTCCCGCTGGGGGCATTCATTTGTGTGTTGACAAATGTTTGTAGTTCAGTCATGGGTGTTTATATTTATAATATTATGTATGTATTTAAAGTTATACATAACTAGTAGGTATATCAACTATCTGGTATCCATAACACAAGCCTCGTAGCTTACCATGGAACTAGATTGTGCTGTGTGTTAATGTCCCAACATATTTATTTATTTTATTATTTATTTATTATTTAAAAAACATACTTCTTAACCTCCTATATAATATTTGACATCGGTTAAAGTATTAGATATACTCATAGAGTAACCATATATTAAGAAAATTACAAATATACTTAATTCTATATACAAGACAAATGTACACTTAGTTATTACTGTACAAGTCATGTCCGCGTGGAATAGTGGCAAGAATGCTAGCCGCATTCCCCCGTTGAATGGCAATGCCGATTCTTTGGGCGAAAAATGCGCCAGCCCTCCTGTCACCAGTAGAGGTGATAAGACGAGATATTGTTATGTTAAAGTATTAATATTCTCATAAACTATATAGATACAGAAACATGTATATACTACCTGCTTGGTCTAGTGGCAAGCATGTGCGACTGCAGATCCGGAGGTCCTGGGTCGGACTAAGTAGTTATTGGGTTTTTCTATTAAGAAATACTCAGTAGCGGCCCGGAGTTAGGATGTTGACGTAATAGCAAACTGTTTCAAATTTTGTATGAAACCAACCATTTTAGAGCTTTTTTTTGTAGTTTTTACACTTTTTCTCTGTCTGCCTGTGTGTTCGATGAAATTTGGTATGATAAGAGCTGATTATAATAGGATAATTTTCACTCCCAAAAATCTTCATCCCTGAGAAATATATACTACACGTTAAACCGTAACGTTAAAATATAAAAAAAATATATAACTTTGCCTTTAATTCTTATATCTTGGATAAGAAGAATTTGGTATTACTTGCTATAATTTTTTACGTACACATAAAACCCCAGTTAAAACTTGAATTACGAAAGGCTGACCAAAAAAATTAATTGGAATATTTTTTTATCTTTTATGGAGATTAGTATAATATATAAACTAAGATAATAATATTCATTAGAAGTAACAAATAATATTTTCAGGAAGTATAATGAGAAAATAAAATTACAATTGTGTACATTTTTTTTACATATACTTTCTATTATCAAGAAAAGGCTAGCGTAGTGACCAACGGTTTGCATAATGTTGGAGTTTAATCGGTTCGTTTTAATAGTTAGAATAGAATAGACTATGTACATAGATATGTAGGTATAGAAAAGTAGGTAAGTACTTAAAAAAATAAAAAAATATTGATTCTCAAATTTGACAAATTATTGATTCTCCGTACAAACTTTAACACCCCTTTTCACTCCTTTAAGGGATGATTTCCGGAATAAAAACTGTCCTATGTCTTTCACAGGTTTTCAAGCTCTCTCCATACCAAACTTCATCTAAATCGATAGATTAAGTATAAAAATGTAACAGACAGACAGACATACAGAGTTACTTTCACTTTTATAATGTTAGTATGCATTAATACAAATTTGTTCTAAAATTTAAATAAATAAAACCATGTACCATTATATTATAACATATAACATGTATTATATTTTTCTGTATATATTTATATCTGGAACTCTCTTTGTAATTATTTAACAAAAAATCTTGAGTATTATTTAAAGTATAGTAGTAATATATATAAAAATAACTGCCTCGATGGTGTAGTGGCTAGCATGTACGGCTGCACACCCGGAGGTCCTGGGTTCGAGTCCCGGGTCGGGCCAAGTTTAGTTATTGAGCCTTTCTGTATAGTAAGCCTCAGTAACAGCCCGTGGTTGGGAAGTTGGCGGTGTTTCACCCCCGTGCCTCGGAGAGCTCTCACTGGTCGTGTCGAGCAGTCGTCCCACCGGAGTATGAGAGTGACAGGAATAGAGAGTGCACGTTGTGTCTGCGCGTAAACTTGAGCACTATAATATCTTCTGCGCAGTTGGCTAATCTCAATGAGATTGGCCGCCGTGGCCGGAATCGGTCAGAAGAACATCATCATCATCAGTAATCAATCGACGTACCACGAGTCGTGGTGCAGAAGAAACATTGTATTTTCTTATAACAATAAGCAATTATTGTATGTTTATTTCGTGTATTTTGGAAACGGCTTTAACGAGTTGGATCAAATTTTGTATTAAAATAAGGTTTTGCTTTAAGTTTAGGTGTCTTTTCTAAAAAAATCGCAATTCTTCACAAAAAAATCTCTATTTTATTACTAATCATTGGAGCCTTTTTCTATCTGCATTCATACTAACAATACCGCCCTTTAGGGCTATCTCGTAAATTTTTGATCTACTTGCATTGTCGCCAATGGATGATAACCTACGACCCAGGAACATACATATAATAAAAATATGTCTATACATATAATAAAATTGTAACTGAGTCGAATCTGTACATTAAATATTTTTTGAAAAATCTTATTGAAATAGTCTCTTTTATTGATACAGAGGCCGAATCTATAGTTTCTAGAAGTTTTGTTTGTCTGTCTGTCTGTCTATGACCGCATCACGAGACACCACTGGACAGATTTTGATTAAATTTGGTAAGATGATAGCTGGTTATCCGGGACAACATATAATATACTTTTTACTGCGAGAAAATATCTCATCTCTCTCTTGAGAATCTCTGAGATATCTATCTATACTAAACGTTAAAACGTAACTAGAGACGAACACGAGCGGAGCAAGGGTGAGTTGCTAGTCTTTTTACAATATATAACGCAATTGAACTACAAGCTAGATCATTTTACTTACATAAACGTTATATACATATGTACATATATACTACATCGAATTGTAGCCAAGAGAATCTGACATTAATTTATATCGCACTCTCACAAAAGATTCGACGTACTCTCGCTAACAATGTGTAACCCGGATTGCTTTCATCCCCTTTTAATTGTCGCTCGTTTCGTTGACGGGGATTTATTTGAAGATACGCAAATATAAATGTGGTAGGAATATTGTATAGGTAATCCTTTTTATTCAAGTCGTCGAGTTTCGCGAGAGTTTATTTGTTCAATTTCCCTTTTGACCGACTTTTGAAAATGAGGGTTTCGTTTCGAGAGTTTAAGGTTTGCTGTTTGTTTATAATATGAGTGGATTATTATCGTGGGTAAAAAAATTTCATATAAAATACTGCTGATCGCTCCGTGGCTGACCGTAATTCATTATTTTTATATGGAAGAGGTTTTTTTATTAAAGTTATATAATATGTATATAATATTGTAATAAGGCAGTTGTAGCCCAGTGGTAACGCGCTCGTTTGGGAAACCGAGTGAAGCGAGTTCAAAGCCCGGGCCACGCACCTCTGATATATTCATGTGCGAATCATTTTCTAACATAATTACCACTTGTTTTACAATGAAGGAAAACATCGTGAGAAAAGCTGCATGTCTGAGAGAACCTAGCAAGTTTTTGAAAGATAGGTGCAGCCTGCCAACCCGCACTTGGCCAACATGGTGGGATATGGCCTGATCCCCCTAGTATTGAAGGGAGGCCCGTGTCCAGCAGTGCGAATTAAAATAAAATATAATATGTCTGTAACCTTTCCCAATAGACTAATTGTGTAGATTGGCACGTACAGACAAATTAAGTAAAAGCTTGACGAAGATATAGCTTTACTAAGATCAGCTTGTAGCTTTTAGAACATGACATTACGAGTATACAGTTTGTATCAATTCGAATTCCCACTCGATTAATTCGATAAAATAGTGACGGTGTACTTTTTCGCATTTGTATTTGGTTCGACTCCCGGTTCATGTAGGTTTTTTTAAACAAAATAAATAAATGCAGTTATTAATTGTATTTTAAAAATAATTAAATATTTCTTTTGAGTAAATCTTGATAACTTTAATATTTAAGGTACTTTTCTTCCATGTCCCATCGATTTGTTACATCCTGTTTATGCGAAATATGAATTTTGATATTCTTAAATTATAATGAATTATGTAATTATTTTCGATTTTTTTGGATTGTATGGGTTTTAAAGTAATTAGTATTTAGAAATTATTCTATGTTGATTTTCAGTAACTACATAACTACTTAATATGTAACCAAATCTTCGATAATGGGGCAAGGAAGTATAGAGTGGTACTCTTCAATGGGTATATTAAAACTTGCGAGCTTTTCCTTTACGACACGTTAGGCTCAGTTTGTAATGACTCTACTTGCTGTTCCAGCAGTCGCGGATTCGATTCCCGCTTGGGGCGTTCATTTGTGTAAAGAGCACGAATGTTGTACTCCAGTCATGTGTGCTTATATTTATAATATGTATGTATTTAATGTTATATACGTGTAGTGTATCAACTATCTGGTATCCATAACACAAGTCTCGTAGCTTACCATGGAACTAGATGGTGCTGTGTGTTAATGTTCCAACATATTAACATATTTTCTCATTTGATGAAGTTCGACGAGTCCCTTATATTATTATTCAAGTTATTCTAACAAGTTACTAAAAGTTTTCAAAACTTTATTATTATTCAAGTTATTCAAAGACAAAAGACAGTAAAAATTCTTCACGAAACGTAATACGTATATTTTATATTCCCAATAAAAAAATTAATATAAAGAAATATAAAGAAAATATTAATATTTCAAAATAACTTTCTTTTATCCTCGAAAGTTAACTGCTACAATAATAGATTTTAAATATGTAAAAATCATAAGCCAATGGCTATACGAACAAGTTTTCAAATTATATTTATTTGACGGGATACGTATATTATTATACAGAACAAAGTTTCTAATCTCAGTTTAACTTAGATTTTGTTGACATAAAAGATATGGTAGTCTTACGGCATATCCCCCAAGTATCTGATTTTATCAATATCATAAGGCATTTGATACAAAACCAGGTTTTTTTTAATATTTTAAAGGGTATTTTAATGTACCTTCTTTATTACTAACAATAAATACTAATAAAAAGCTAGTATTTATAAATCCATACTTTAATATAATAAATGTGAAAGTGTGCTTGTTTGTTTGTTTGTCCTTCGTTCACGTCGAAAGAGAGTAACGGATTGGCGTGATTTTTTGTGTGAAGACAGTTGGAGGGCTGGTAAATGACATAAGCTACGTTTCCCACGGGAAAACACGTTGTAATATAAACCAAAAAAAAATATTTATCATCAGAATTTCTTGAAACTTTCAATACAATTAATTAAACCTACCTTAAACCTTACCTTTTCAGTTTTAGTTAGTAGTTTACCTTAAACCTACTTTTTCAGTTTTTTTGTAGTTTTAGCACGAGCAAAGCAGCGGGTTATGCAAGTTAAAAATTAATATAAAATTATATATTTTTATGAATGTATCTATATATATGTGTTTGCGTGTGTATATGTGAGTGCGTTTGGAAGTGAATGTGGATGCGAATGGAAAAAATAATTAATTAAAAACCCGTAAAATGTCCTCAGTTTCGTTATTAGATAATTTCAGCAAATAATCCACAACTCTCAAATTGCATGTTTTATTATTATTTGACAGGATTTATGATTATTACATACATGAGTTTTATCAAAAGGGTCATAGCATTAAAGTCCATTTTATATTCTATACACTAGTGGCCTACAAGTGATACAGAAAGTACCTTTGAAAGCGCGTTGAACTCTCCATAAAATAGAAACCTAGGCTCTATTCAACCACGGTTATTCACTCCTGAAATGTAGGTTCACATCCACTCGTGGTCTTAATGGGAATATATATCATAGTACAAAATATGGTACTTGTCATGGTGTTATATGTTTATTGGTATATACTAGTGCTCGTCTAGTGGTCAATATTCCGAAATCATTATTAAAAATTTGAGGAAAACATACAAAAAAACGAATTATTCCCATTTTTTTTTATCAAAAACACTAAAACAGCTACTAAAGAGAAAAAAAAAATCTTTTGATAAACAGAAGAGAAAAAGGTACCTACTGAACTCTTTTGTGTCTCTATTTATATATAGATATTGTATTTATTAGTACCAAATAGTACTTTTTTAAAGCAATAATTTCAATTCAAATCTTCTTTAACAAGAAAAAAGTTTTAGAAGAGTTCTCCTCGTTTACGATATATGTTTATCAAGTACCTTGATAATATTTGTCAAACAAAGGTGATTTTCTTATTCATTTATAGATATTGTATTTAAATGTACCAAGTTCAACACGACAAGAAGAAGAAGAAGAAGAAAAGAAGATGTACCAAGTATCTTTAAAGATGTTTCTCATGTAAAAGACTTGTTCGTAATAAGAAATAAAGTTCTTTATATCGAAGTAGTACTTTTTTTGAAAGCAATAATTACAATTCAAATCTTCTTTAACAATTTGATTTTTTCATTCATTTCGCTTTTATGATTATTTTTATGATTTTCCGAACTGGGAACACTTTTACGTATGTTTCCAGCTACATAAAATTTATAACTAATTATCTCATGTAAAACCTACTATTTAATATAAAAATAAATAATGTTTCGTTTTAAAATTTCAAAGATGTGACACATACAAAAAAAAAAATATTATAGCTAAAAGCAGTCTCGATCAAGTTATCTTTACAATAAAAATAATAATAAATGAAAATTTGTTTAGTGACTACGATGCCACAGACAAACATGTACACAGATACATACGTTAAACTTATAACTCTCTTTTTGCGTAGTGGGTTAATAAAACAATAAACATAAATAATATATACATATATTAAATATTAATGCTTTGAAGCCGTTCCAATTTTTATTACACATAATTATGTTAGAGCAGGATCGTTCTATTTATCTGGAACATGCATTTGAAATCATGTAATTTTAATGAGTATCGCATATAAATGGAAGCTGTATTTTAATCAGAAACGATCGATACAATGTACACCTACGGGAAATCAAGAGATGGCTTTTATACAGTATCGACGATAACATATAAATTTTTATTTATATTACACTACTAGCGACTCACCCTCGCTCCGCTCCCTAGTTATAACGTTTAGTATAGATTTATCACAGATGAGATATTTTCCCACAGTAAAAAGTATTTTATATGTTGACCCGGATAACCAGCTATTATTATACCAAATTTCATCAAAATCTGTCTAGTAGTTTTCTCGTGATGGGTTCCCAGACAGACAGACAATAATTCTAAAAACTATAGATTCGGCCTTCGTATCGATAATAGCGACTATTTCAATAAGATTTTCCAAAAAATATTTAATGTATAGATTCGACTGAGTTAGAATTTTATTATATGTATAGATTTATTTCGATTTAGCAAACACCTACTCACCACAGCTTAGCTTAAAATCGAGGAAGAATAAATTATGAAAACTTGCTCAATTATAAGTACATGATTTTTCTATCCTCTAAAATTCTTAAAGTAAATAAGTTATTAACAACGAAACGTAAAGTTTGAATATAATTCAAATAACGTTCCTTAAAACTTTAGTCAAATTCATTATCTCTCTCACTACACGTGTTTAGGTTTACCTCAAATTTTAATTAATTTAAACTAAATATAATAGGGAATATGCTTTTGTTTTAAATAAAGGTAAAATATTTTTTTATAATCTCTACTGCTTCTAAATTAAGCCTATATCAATATTTTTTAATGTAATTTCGTTTTTATTAAGAAAATAATTATTATAGAAAAGTGCAAAAATAGTAAATTCAAAGTATACAACGCCATTGGTCAGACTGAATGTGACGTCAAAGTATATTATAACAGAGCGCTCTTGTTTGGTGTTTGCGATTGGTGCTAACAGTCTTGTTGTCATAGACTATGACGTCATGCCAAGCGCGCCAAAATGGTTAGCGTTTAAGGCATCCGTATTTGTATGTATGATACTTTTATTATTATTTTTTATAACTAATTTTATTTTGGTGCTGGTTATTGTTTTTCCAATTATATAACGATGTAAGCTATTATATATATTAAAAATAGCAAAAAAAACGCATATTCGCTAATGACGGCGGTTTCGTTCACGGATGTTGGTATAAATGCCTATAATATTATGTTTATATAAAACAAATACAAATATTTATTCCTAAACTTATTATATATTTATTGATATAAATATTTATTCATAAATACGAAAGTTTGGATGGATGTTTGTTACTCAATCACGCCAGAACGGCTAAACGGATCTGGATTAAAATTGGCATAGAGATAGATTATTATCTGGAATAGGACATTCCCGGAAAATCTTATTCCCGTGGGATAGATTTGTTTTTATTATCCCTCGCGAAGACATATCTCAAAAGCTCATCCTGATATGGACATTTTTGGAACATATGTAGGTTTTCTCTTCATACCTAGTGAGGTGTCAGTTGCTATGCTAATAAGGGGTCCGACATGAAATAGAATTCATCGAACTAAATGAGTTGCCGTCAACCCTCCAGATCGCTAAAGCACTTCGTGACAAGGGTCGCCTATACGATTACATTAGATGACAGTGGTAAGGGCTTTCCCATGTACTATACAGAAATGTTATTAGAAATTATATCATATGTAGAAAAATATTCATATTTAACTGGATAATATACGTAAAATTGTTAAAGACTGTCGTGTCGTACTCTAATTGATTAGAGGTGTTTTTCTTTTGTTCTTAAATTCGTTCGTTTGTTTTTAAATTCTATCCAGATCCATTCAGCTGTTCTGGCATAATTGAGTAACAAACTTCATACATCCATATTTTCACATTTATAATATTAATGAGATTAATGGCATAATGGGGCTAGTTTTTGCTCCCGGCGTCGCTTGCGTCGTTGGTAGTTGTCCATCTCCAGGATGAAGATCTATGTCCTTGCCAAATTTTATCGAAATATGTTCAATGATTTAAGTGTGAAAAGGTAACAGACAGAATTACTTTCACATTTATAATATTGGTATGGATTATGAAATGCTCATTCCTCTCTTAGAGGTTGATTTTTTCTTGTTATTATTTATTAATATGAGACCGTCTATTAAGCGACCAATATTATAATAAAAATCTCTACACATTTAACGAAAATATGGCACAAAAAACCCCTATTTATATCAAATAAAACCTTCTATTTCAAAATCGGTCAAAATTAATAATCTAAACCTAATTTAATATCGAATCGGTTTGCTATTTGTCAGCGAGAATTCATTTAACTCCATTGCCGGTGATCCATCACGTCTGAATGGGATCTTGTCTATGATATTGATTTCCTTAATACTTACGCTTCAGGATGATTTGTCATCTTAAGATCTTTTGAATGCCTTTAATCTTATCTACACTTATATAATACATATAAATAAAGAGATTTTTTTTGTATGATTGTTTGTAATGAATAAACTAAAAATCCGCTGAACCGATTTAGATGAGGTATGAAGATAGTTTAAGACCCTGAGAAGGACTTAGGATAGTTTTTATCCCAGAAATACCCCTCTAAGTGATGAAAGTTGTATGGGGATTTAACCTAGGAACAAACCTGAGCGAAGTGAGTCGCTAGTCTAGTATATCTTGATGACAATTTTTTTTTATATTTGCTAATTAGTGATTTACCATTTGATATCTTATTCGAGTTGCAACAAGAGCAACTTCCTTTAGCAAACGATCAGCGCCCCCTTTTGGTAAATTTTATCACTAACAGTAGCCTATGTACAATTCAGATTAAGATTTTAATTTAGAATATGTGCTACTTTAAAATCTAGATTTATGTTAATAAATTAAATTAGGGTTGGACTGTTTTGGAAATATCGAATTATACTTGAATATATTTTTGTATGTAGTTTATCTATCACCTTTCCTCTACTTATTAGGGATTTGTTACCCACCACGCTCGCACATGTTGATTGGGTGGAAGAAAGCATTCCACGTTGAAACAAATTGAAAACTTGCGTGAAGCTTTATGTGGACTTTAAGAAATAGTAACTGGGAGCTTAGTTATAATTTAATGTGTACACACACACACACACACACACACATACACACACACACACACACACACACACACACACACACACACACACACACACACACACACACACACACACACACACACACACACACACACACACACACACACACACACACACACACACACACACACACACACACACACACACACACACACACACACACACACACACACACACACACACACATATATATATATATATATAATATTTTAATATTTTATTTTTTAATATTTTTATGTTATATTTTTCATCTTAACACGTGCCGCCAAGGTTTAAGTACGGCGAATAATAAAAATAGCAGCGACAAATCCCTACAAACCTATGGTGTAAATCCAATCTGAATTAAAGAAAGTTTACTCCACATATTTTTGTTTTCAATAAAGAATATTTATATTTAAACAAGAATAGACCAAATTGGATCATATTTGTTCAGTTATCCTATTTTTGCGCAAGACCGCAAATGAAATTGCAGTAGGAAGGCTTTGCCCAGCAGTGGGATGTTCGCTAACTGTAGCTGTAATTTAAATTTTTGAATTATACATAACATAAAAATCCCAAAGACAGACAGATGAATTTGTAAATACGAATATATGCGACCATTATAATATTCACTTTATACTTTAGATGAAAATCCATAAATCTATACATATATAGTTATTTAAAAATCTATGTGTGTAAATATATTCTCTATGTGGTAATTATAACAAAAATAGAAAAAAAAAAAACAAAATGGTTGCAATTTTTGCAAATGCGCAGTCGGTAGGATTCGAACCTACGCTCCCAGAGGGAATCTGATTTCTAGTCAGACGCCTTAACCGCTCGGCCACGACTGCTGATGGCTTTACAATGAATTTTCGAATTGTTTCAGCTACTGAAATTATTAAGTGAATACTTTCAATTCAAAGGCTACGTAAAATGATTTATACTGTGTAAAATATATATTAGAAGGATTTTATTTATATTTTCAAAATAATAATGCAGGTTTGAATTTATTAACCGATTTAAAAAAATATCTCTCTTCACAATATATTCGTATCTTTATGAGATACAAATGCAAACTATTTTGTATATCTGTTGTCAGTGTGGTTACGCGCTCGCTTGGGAAACTAAGTGTAGCGGGTTCAAATCCCGGGTCTCGCACCTCTGATATATTGATAAGCAAATCGTTTCCAACATTTTATTTAATTTTACCACTTGTCTCACAGTGAAGGAAAACATCATACCAGCATGTTTGAGAGCACCTAGTAAGTTTTAGAAAGGTATGTGCAGTCCGCTAATCCGCATTTAGCTAGCGTGGTGGACGATGACCTGATCCCTCGAACTGAACAGTGAGACGTTAAAAGAGATCGAATTATACAATTTATAGAAAAATACTCTTGAATTAAAATGTCTCTAGCTTCTCCAATATGAAATACCCGTTTAGTTAAACGAAATGCAAGAATAACGTAAAAGCGGCATTTGGAATCAATTTATTCCATTCCCATAAGCAATAACAATAATATTAGAAGGCACTATCAAAAACGACGGTTTACTTTAGTAATTTAATTTTGTTGAAAGGAGACATATAAAAGTAAAAATTGGCCGTAAAGAGAAATGGGTGAAATGGTGCTCGGTGCAAGAATACTTTCTTAAGTACGTACTTAGATTAGATTCATACAATTAATGTAAGTAATTGTTAAATAAATAAAAATAAAGTTTTTTTTCAGACTACTATTATGAAAGCGAAAGATTGTATGTATAACATATAGATGTTTTCTTACAGATGTTGTTGTTACGATGTAAATAGTATATTCCCAAAATATTTTTAGTGAATTAAAAATGACCCTGTATAATGCAAAAGCTGTTTTTTTTAAATCTTGCTGGTAGTTTTAGAGCTAAGCACGTTTTGACAAACTATAGCAAAAGCCGCTTAAGTTTATCCCATATACCGAAAGTTAGTAGGATCTTTATTACATCCGGTGTCATAATTCTGACATTTGTGTGAGGGTTTATATCAGTTCTCGAGTAAATTGTTTCCTATTAAATATTTTATTTTATCGCTCATCTCGCTAATTACCAAACAAAGCTACGTATTTGTTGGAATATAATAATTTTTAACATTATTATATTTAATGTTTGAAAAGGAATAAATTCCACTTTTATCATAAATGCAAACGATCAAAAAAAGTAACAAACACGTACGTGTGTATGTGTGTTTGTTATTTGTATAAAACCAAGTACATATATTGTAATAAAATATACCAAAAGGTGGCGTTGCCTGTATATATATGCAGTATAATAAATACAAAACTCACCTAAGAACGCACCCGAGAAAAGCTGGGGTATGTATCTAGTTTTTAATACTAGCCTGTTTTGTACACAAAAACTAAAAGTTAACTAATTAAGTAGAAGTTAGGGATATAATTTTATTTTTAAATGGAAATGGGACCACTCTCGAGATTAAAGCGTATTCTTTATTTTTTAAATAGGTTTATAACTGGCCTCGGTGGTGTAGTGGCTAGCATGTACGGCTGCACACTCGGAGGTCCTGGGTTCGAGTCCCGGGTCGGGCCAAGTTTAGTTATTGAGTCTTTCTGTATAGTAAGTCTCAGTAACAGCCCGGAGTTGGGAAGTTGGCGGTGTTTCACCCCCGTGCCTCGGAGAGCACGTAAAGCCGTCGGTCCTGCGCCTTAACTCTCACTGGTCGTGTCGAGCAGTCGTCCCACCGGAGTAATGAGAGTAACAGGAATAGAGAGTGCATGTTGTGTCTGCGCGTACACTTGTGCACTATAATATCTCCTGCGCAGTTGGCTAGTCTCAATGAGATTGGCCGCCGTGGCCGGAATCGGCTAGGAGAGAACACTAACTGGTAACAAGCATATTATCGTTAGATAAATACAAAATGTACAGTAACATCCAAATGATAATTTTATTTCATTGCTGGTTAGATCTTAGTTATTTTAAAAAATAGCCATGGCACAAATAGCCAATAGCATAGATAATAAATTCATTATCTATGAGATATTCAATCTTATTACTTCACTAGCGACTTACCCTCTCTTCGCTCGTTTGCGTTCCTAGGATTGATTCCTTATACAAATTTTCATCTCCGTTTTCACCCCCTTAAGAGATGGTTTCCGGAATAAAAAATATTCAATGTCCTTCCCAGGGTCTTAAACTATCTTCTTACCTAAATTTCGTCTAAATCGGTCCAACAGTTTTTGAGTTTATTCGTTACAAACATACAGAAATACAAAATTTTCTTTTTTATACCTGATAGGAGTGTAGATAGATTATTAATTTTACATAGACGTCGCCTTCAGGGAATATAGGCTACACTGGCCAATTTCACTGCCAATATTGTCCAACCATCTACGTGGAAGAAATTATAATGCATGACTGCGTGCGCAAACAGATGGTCTATTTCTTCGCTCTTGTAGGTATAAGACAGCAGATACGAGTACCTACGTATATAATTTTATAAATGAAGCTAATTTGTATTTAGCTATTTTTAACATCCCACTGTTGGAATTGAGAGATTTCAATACGAGCTGGATCAGGCCATAGATCAAATTCAAAATATTTTATTCAGCATTAAATTATTACATTTTTTTACTGAACGTCATGAGTCTACTACCAGTTTGGAAAGAAGAAGCCTCAGACCTGAGAAGAACTGGCGAAAGAAACTCAGCGGGACTAATATTAAGTTATCTTTTTTTTAAAGTAAAATTATAATTTACAATATTTCTATCAAGTTGAAGTAGCCTGGAGGAGATCATTTGATTCTCAAGGTGGCACACCTATCTTCTATAAAATCATTTATTGTATACTCAGACCAATAAAAAAGTATTTATTGGTCTGAGATTGTATATTAGTATTTAGCACACAAACGTTCTTTAACATTTTTTTTGAATTTTCCATAAAAAGAATTACTGACTCTGTGTAGACGAGTCAGTCTACTATACTACGGGTTGGAGAACTTCATCTGTCTTTTGAAATTACAATCTTGCTTCATACATACAGGTTTCTTCACGACGTTTTCCTTCATCTTACGTCGAGATTTTTTACATCATGATAATTTATTAAATGAGCATCATTCGACATCGTTTGTTTTTCCTTAACGCGCAAACAGCTAATAGGATTTGGATCAAATTTAATACACAGATGGACTTTGACCTGGAGTAGCACATAGGCTACTTTGACATCTAGGAATGAACTCGAAAAGGTCGTTAGTATACATATAAATTACTAGCGACTCACCCTTGTTTGCTTCGGGTTCGTCCCTAGACAAAAACAAATCTATCCCACGGGAACCGTATATTTCCGGTATAAAAAGTAATTTATATGCTATTTCAGACTATTATCTATCTCTGTACCAAATTTCATCCAGATCTGTTCAGCCGTTCTGGCGTGAGAGAGTAACATCCATCCATTCTCATAAACTTTCACATTTATAATATTAGTATAGACTTTTATGCCAATTTTTTTGCCAAAACTAACACCATTATGGAGACAATCTGGGTCGCTTTATTAGTTAAATTTCTTACCAATCCCTTCATAAAGAGAGCGAGATGACAGAAAAGTTCTATTTCTACTCGTTTATTGGAAGTCTTGTAATTGAAGCTACCTATATTAAAGTTGCATTTAGAACCTTATCTATAAGAAATAAAGTCCATATTCCATTAACATTTTAACTTAACCAACAAAAACTCTGTATTATGATTTATTCGCCTGTCAAATCCTGACAATCCAAAGGAAATCGTCACAAATTGTTCCACAGTAATGACTTTTAGATTAATTTGATTAGTTTAGAAGTTAGAACTTTATATATAGGCATAATGGATGCGGTTTCTAAATATAGATTGTACATTTAAAATAGGTATTACTCGTTAGGCCTAAAATACCTATACATATATATATACAAAACTTAAGGTATACTTTTATATAATATGTATGTAGCAAGACTCACAGCAAGTATAAAACATTATATGTATGTCTCCGACTCCATAGATATGTTCTTTTGTCATCTTGTTTTCATCTTTTTAGTTTTATATATTTTTTTTATTTGCACCTTTTTAGTTTTGGTGTTTTCAGAAATTTAGACTTTTATTTAAAAATGTCTCATTCACTCGATATATTTGGAAGATTTTTTTTATAAATACACACAAATTGGCGCCATTTTAATTTTTAATAATTTCTTTATACATTATGATACTTGTGATTTCAAGACGAATCTCATGACGTATGAATCATCAAAATCGGTTTAGCCGTTAGTAATTACGAGGGAACGTATTAGAATAGGACATACATACATACAGTTTAAACACATAACTCTCCTTTAGGCTTCGCCGCTGTCGGGTAAATATAAAGGTTACGTAACTTTAATTTAACTTTTATTTGCTCTCTCCTTAGACGTTTTATGACTCAAAGAGCACAAGTTACTTGTGGCAAAGTAGATATGCCTTTTTATGCGATAAAATTCTATATCAAAGAATTTATTTCTTAGATAATACTTTGAATTATTAATTTTAAAAGTATACTAATATGTAAAACCTAAGAATTTGGATTTTGGTAATCTAAACGCAGACGGAGCCGCGGGCAATGCTTTAAATAAATTAATGTACAATTTTTGAGAATAAAATATGAATAATAAATATATATTGTTGGATTTTTTAAGCATTACTCTCTTTACATTATTTTTTTAAGCATCTTCCCCTTAAAAAAGATATGCCATAATATTCGCTTATTTTTTTTTCTTTATTATAATAAAATCCCCTATTATTATTTATTAATATTTATTTACTTATCTCTCAGTATACAAATTGTCGTTTGTATACTTTTTAAAACATTATCGTTTGGCTTCATCTTTAGTTCTATGACACTCTATCTATATTAGTCTGAGCAATGAACATAATATTCCCAAAATAACAAACAGTATTATATATTATACATATAGTATAAAGATATGAAATTTCAAATAATATTTTAAAGTTACTCATTATGATAGCAAAACAGATATTTTGGTACGTTTTATTTGTTTGTTGAAGCAACCAGAATTCTGCAGTATACCTCGTAAATTGTAGTTAAAGCGACACACTTGTCAGATGCATTCTTTAAAAGAATTTATGGTGATACGTTTGGTTAGAATTTAAATTTTAGTTTTGAATTTCATTTGTATTATATAAGATTGTATTTAAGGAAAGATTTGTAGAGCTTTTTAGTTTTAATTTGAAAGTTGTCGCCCTCTAATAAAAGTTTGGAGATAGTGACGATTGGGTAAGAATATGATAAACTGAATATAATGATAAAAGTGAAAAATGAAAACAAAACTATCCCACGAGAATTGTGCATTTTTCCGAGATTAAAATGACCTGTGTGCTATTCCAGACTATAATCTATTTCTGTGCCAAATTTCATCCAGATCTGTTGAGCAGTTTTGGCGTGATTGAGTAATAAACATCCATCCATCCAAACTTCCACATTTATAATAGTAATAAAAATGTAGTTAAGTAATAATTGATTTTGAAAGTGCTTGTAAAAGTCTATTTAAAAAGAGTATATTTTGATTTGATTTGATCAAAATTAAGCATGTAATGACAAGTAGTGTATCTCAACTACACGTGAGTAACTCGTGTACAATGCAAGAAATTATCATTTTTCAAGCGTCCATCTTTAATTTCCCATATCAGTACCCTGGCTCGTAAGAATATTCATTAGCAAGCAGCTTAAATTAAAATGCTAAATGCTGTACCGAAATATGTCAAATATCTTGTTGAGAAAAACCTCTTATCTTTAATAGAGTTCGTGATGAGGACCCAAGACATAGCATTCCATCGAAAATTGGTATTTTTATTTCCCCACACCCTCATTGGTATCTTCTATTTCAATATAAGCCATTATGAAAAATAAAAATATTTTTCGTTATTCGATCATTCATACAATTTAGCATATTTAAAAATGTATTCCTTATTTTATTTCATATTTGAGATTTATAGATCACTAGCATTGCCCGTGGCTCCGCCCGCGTTTAGATGACCAAAAACCAAGTTCTTAGGTTTTACATATTATTATACTCTTACATTGCAGTTTTTGTATTTTTTCTCAGAAATGAGAAATTTTCCCGCGGTAAAAAGTATCATATATGTTGACCAGGATAACCAGCCATACCAAATTGCATCAAAATCCACTCTCAATCAACAGACAGACAGACAGACAGACAAAAATTCTAAAAACTATAGATTCGGCCTCTGTATCGATAATAATGTCTATTTCAATAAGATTTTTCAAAAATATTTAATGTACAGATTCGGCTTAGTTACAATTTTATTATATGTATAGATTTTATTTCATATTTGAGATTTATAGATCATTAGATCAAAAGCCAAAAGGTATATAAATGAACGTTTTCACGAACTCTCGACACAAACGGGGTCTCCCAATCAAGTTATTTAGAATACTATTAGAAATATTAATCGTAAATGGTTCTCGAACCCACTTTTCTGGTTTTAGAAATAATAATATTACCTATGTAAAAACTAACCTACATCATTTTGCTGATTTTTTTGTATTAGATTAACTAACCCACTTCTAAGTTGAGAATGTTAAGTGATTGATATTTTATGGATTTTAGAGAGTAAAGACTAGTCTGCTTCGCTCGGTAGCGTTCTTTGGTGTTTAAAAGTAGCTTTTGGACTACTCCAAATCATAATCTATTTTTATACTAAATTCCATCTAAATCCATCCAGTCATTTTAACGGGAAAGATACAAATTCACATATTTTTCACATGTGTAGGTACTCTAAGTATGAATTCAAATTGGTTTCACTGATTTAACTATAATGATATCCCGATCAATTTTGGTCACGGCGGCCAATCTCATTGAGGCTAGCCATTTGCCATCTGCGCAGGAGATATTATAGTGCACAAGTGTGCGCGCAGACACAAGTGCACTCTCTATTCTCATACTCTGGTGGGACGACTACTCGACACGACCGATGAGAGTTAACTTGCAAGACGACAAGGATGGTTTTACGTGCTCTCCGAGGCACGGGGGTGAAACACGCCAACTTACCAACTTCGGGCTATTACTGAAGCTTACTAAACAGAAAGACACAATAACTAAATTTGGCCCGACCCGAGACTCGAAACCAGGACCTCTGGATGTGCAGCCGTACTTGCTAGCCACTACCGAGTTAGATTTACCTACTATAGAACCCTAATAATATAGCAAAAACATCTCTGTTGGGAGTTTCCATAAAAAACGTAACGTAGACGTAAAAAAGAAACAACTTTTAATTTCCACCGTTTATCGTAATTATGATCTCAAGAAAATAATTTTCGTCAGCCGAGCTTGAGTATTTGTGGATAATCTTCTGTAAATTGTTTTGTTTTTTAACCCCCGACGCAAAAACAACGGGGTGTTACAAGTTTGACGCGTCCGTGTGTGTGCGGCATCATAGCTCCCGAATGGATGAACCGATTTTGATTTTTTTTGTTTGAAAGGTGAATTACATATTCTTTCACAAATATGGATATCAAATGAAAGGGCTTGACTATTAGAATACTATACACTATGATAAATTTCAAATCCAAGATGGCTGCCACCACAAAATGGCGAATTACATTTCGGTTTTTTTTTATTTTTAATTTAATTTTATATCATCTAGTTCTCATTTTCCCCTAATAGTTTAATTGCGAAACTTTGTGAGTGTATGGATGTTTGTTACTTTTACATGCCGTAAGGACTTAACAGATTTGAGTGAAATTCGAAATAAAGATATTTTGTATCCTAGATAAAAATATTATAAGCACTACTAAGTAAAAAGTGTCGATAGAAAGTACTTATCGACACTTTTTACCCAATAAATGTCAACGACTTTTTCTGTTTTAAATGTTTTGTCAAACTTTCCTATTCATCTTTACTTGGGGCTGGACTGATGTGTCCAGCCAATTGACAGCTATATGGGTTTTCCCAAGAAACTAAAAGAGGCATTGCTCCTTTCTTGTCTTACAAATAAATAATATAATTATTGAAGAGTCCTTTTGTAATGTCATTATAACAGTTTTTTACTAAAAGCATATGAAAGTGGTATATACGGTACTTATGAGAAAAAAACATTTTTTTTATTTTTTTTCCGTCTGTCTATCTGTTTGTTACGGCTAATCTGAAACGGCCGAACCATGTGATATTATAAGCAGTTACTTATAGGCTACTTTTATTTTAGAAAAAGAATTAGGTTTCCGGCCAAGAAAATGAAAACCAATAAATTTAAAATTGTAAAATAACCATGAATAATACTTTGTAATTTTAATTAAAATTTATATTATTTAACTACTTTTATCTGTTTGAGAATGATTAATAAAATTCATCACTAACAGAAATCAAACCTGCGAACTTCCCTTCACAATAAAACACAGATAACTACTTCATAAATCGTCACTGAAAAAATAAAACTGGTAGAAATTTTCAATTTGGAATAAAAACGAATCTTCCATTTCAAAGAAGATTATACAATGTGTTTAATTTGTATTTTCAATTCAAACCGTGATCTGCATTCCGCTATTGGTCTCATCGACGTGCACTAAAGTTGCAGCTTTCAGATCATCTCGAAATCTAATAATGTGGATTGTCTATACGTCTACGAATACGTAAAATTCCGGCTTATCATAACTAGTACTATCTACATATTATATGCCATCGATTATATTGGAAGGGGGCAGGGAAAGGGGGGGGGGTTATCATTCTAGATTTCCCCTCTATTCTCCCCCCTTCTAATCTCTTTCTCTTCTTATTTTTTTTCTGTTCTACTACTAAGTACTTCTTTCTAACTCTCTCCTTATGTAAAAAAATCGCCCGTTTGATTATGTTTTCATCCCTTTGTTACAAGAATCATTAACATTATTGATTTTCGTAATTTGATTAAGAGAGTTAGAGAGGACACCGAATTTAAAATTATTAATGACTTGATATATATAATTATATAGCCAGTACCTTTTACATAAGAACAGACACACGATATTATATGGTCTAAGGTTTTACTATTTAGCTACGAGACTCTGAATGCTCTAAGAAGCTTAAATAGATCTTATTATTCAACTTAAAGTACTTGCAATTCAAATTTCCTTCCATATAAATGAGTTTACCGTAAATATGTCTAAAATGTAAAAAGCTTAGAGAGAAAAATCGACCAATTTCTATCCACCTTAAACCGTAAACACTTAGAGGGCTATAAAACTGCACAGATGTTCCAGATTTATGCCTCCAGTACATCGCCCATTTCACTTGTTTTATGTTCTGAGTTACACGAGTGTACATAAGTTGAAAATATTTATTTAGTTTTAGGTTTTTATGGAATAATCTATTGTTAACGTTTTACCGACTGTAGAAAATGAGGAGGTATATTTTTTTAATCGTAGATTCCTTTTTACCTGACTGCGGCGAAGGTCAAAGAAGGGTTTTGTGTTAGATCCGGGGCAGAGGCTGACTGCTACCGGACGCGTCCCCCGGGTGGCGGATAGGGGAAAGCCACTCGTGACTGTTCCCCCAGACAGGAGCTTGTGGTACCGGAGTAATCCGGCGCGGACCAACAGCCAGGAGGGGCAGGGGGAGCGGTGTCAGGAGGGCGCCGTCTCCTTCTTGGAGGTAGCGCGGTGTCTCCGGCCGTTTCGCGGTAGGAGGCGCTGCGCGGGCCGTGCTGCCGGGGTTAGCCCGTCGGTGCGGCGGCTGGAGCGGGGCCAGTTCGGTGGTCCTGCGTCTGGCGTGGGTGTCGGCAGCCATTTTGGTCCGGAGGTGGGCCGACGGTAGGGGGGCCGCGGGGGAAGAGGAGTGTCGGTATGGCGATGCGCCGCTCGTCCCTATCTCCCGCGGCCTAGCGGGGCCACCACCGTTGATGGTGGACGCGGTGGGGCTGTAGGGGAAGGGGAGTGTCGGCGTTGTCGCATCCTCTACTCCTGCAGCCGTTTGGGGTGGTTCGGTTTCGGACGCCGTGGAGGTTTGCCCAATTTGGGCAGGAAGGTTTAGGCTTAGGCCGCTTGTTTTTGCAGATTGCCCACTTCGGTGGGCGGTGTTTGGTTGTGTGGGGCTGCTCCGGGTACTTCTCTGTTCAGCAGAGTGGACTTGGGAGCAGTCTCACGTCTCAGGGTTGCAAGTCTTCCCATAATGGGGTCGTCCCGCTTGGGGCGGCCTCATGGTTGGTGGCTTCGGCCAACCGTCGGGGCGTCACGGTTGTATGCGAAAGCGGTCCCGTGTCGTCCCACATGGCGGCTGTGGGGAAAGTTGGGTTTTAGTGGGTATGCCGGTCTCATTAGCCGGAGAGTCTCCACATAACCACCTTGGGGGGGAAGTCGGGTGGTATCCGTAATAGGATTTCCCAACTATAAAAAAAAAAAAAGGGTTTTGTGTTAGACCTGTATGTATGTATGTACGTATATATGTCCGATTTTATGTTCCCTCTTAATTACTAAACGGCTTAATCGATTTTAATGATTCATACGTCATTCGATTCGTCTTAATATAAGTGTCATAGGCTATATACATAATATTTAAAATCAAATAGCGGATCCTAGACGCCAACTTTTGTGTCTTGAAAAAAGAATTTCGTTCGAATGAATCGAGTCTGGTACGAAAATACAGGTTTTTAAGTGGTGATTACAAAAATAATATATACAACACATGTTTAAGAGTAATTTAGAATAAGAAATTGTAAAATAAAACTAAAAATATCTAACTGACCTATACTAAAAAGCTGTAAACAAAAAATAATTACAATAAAAACTTTAAAAAAAAACAAAACAAAGCAAAGCAAATTTAGATATGTATAAATACATCACAAATTTACATATTATTTTTTAACTATAATAATTAGAGTTCATACTTTTACATACCTATGTATTTACCTATTAGATATCTTAAAGTATTGTTGGCTGGCACCGACTTCGGAAATATCTGATTATAGCAGTCCAAGTAGTACTTTTGTAATATTTTGAGATTTCATAAATTCAATCACAATTGAAGCAGTGGTAACTCAATTGTAACGCGCTCGTTCGCACCTCTGATATTTTCATGTGCGTATCATTTCCAACATGATTACCACTTGTCTTACGGCGAAGGAAAACATCGTGAGAAAACCTGCATGTCTGAGACAACCTAGCAAGTTTTCGAGAGACATGTGAAGTCCGCTAACCTGCACTTGGCCAGTGTGGTGGACTATGGCCTGATCCTCCGTTGTGTTAAAGGGAGGCCCGAGTCCAGCAATGGGACATTAAAGAGGGCTGAATATAATACAATCACAATTTTTACGTACAAATAAAATACTTTTTAATGAATTTAACTCATTTATATATTATATTTTCTCTCTTCGAACATATTAAAACAGTCACGACGATTACAAAAATACTGAGCCACCTCAATCTATACATTGGATAGGCAGCGAAGTGATCCGTGATGATGGAATAGCACTCTCGACTCACGCATTTGTCAAATTGCGACCAATTGATTGGCAGCGAGTGCTCTTTACTACTTTTGTTTCAATTTCATGTTGATTTTTATATTAGGATATTGTATGGCTTAGAATAATTATAATCCAATGTTTTCTTACTAGGTAGTGGTAGCCCAATGGTAACACGCTCGCTTGGGCAACCGAGTGATGCGGGTTCAGTTCCCAGGTCTCGCATATTTTCATATGCAAATTATTTCCGACTTGATTATCACTTGTTTTACGGTGAAGGAAAACATCGTGAGGAAACCTGGATTTCTGGAAGAATCTAGCAAGATTTCGAAAGACATTCACACACAAGAATTCCACCAACCCGTACTTGGGCAGTGTGGTGAACTATGGCCTGATCCCACTCGTATTGAAGGGAGGCCCGTGCCCAGCAGTAGGATACTAAAAAAAAAATAGCTGGATACAATTTTCGTTTTTGTGGATATGAACAGGCTGGATATGTATATACCTTAGACTAAAGAATTATACAGACAGAGCCCGCCAAAAGACTGCCCAAATCAAAAATAGAAGCTTTTTTGCTTATGATATTCTCAATTTTGCCATACAGATAGTTTACTTTCTTAAAAGAATAAGTGATTTTTTTTAAAAAAGTCGTTAATTTACAACTTTTGAGAAGAAAATATAAATAATATTGAATAATAAGAATAATATTATATTATTTTGTAGAATTTCCCCTTGAAGGATTTTTTTCTAAGTAAAATCCGTTAGCTATTTTTATTTATAAAATTTTTATTAACCTATCACAGTAATAAGTATTTTGTTAAAAACAAAAATTTTTGGCTTCATGTTTAGTTCTATGTCACTGTGCATTTTTCTTAGTCGGAGGTATATATGTTAAGTCAGGGAGAATTGCCTATAGTTTTAAGAAATGATTAATATCTATACATATTATAATAAAATTGTAACTAAGCCGAATTTGTACATTAGATATTTCTTTTTAAATCTTTTTGAAATAAATATTATTATCGATACAGAGGCCGAATCTATGGTTTTTAGAATTTTTGTCTGTCTGTCTGTCTGTTACCGCATCTCAGAAAAACCACTGCAGGGATTTTGATAAAATTTGGTATGTTGATAGCTGGTTATCCGGATCAAAATATAGGATACTTTTTACCGCGGTAAAATATCTTATTTCTCAAAAAAAAATACAAAAACTGCAATGTAAGAGTATACTAATCTGTAAAACCTAAGAATTTGGTTTTTGGTCATCTAAACGCGGGCGGAACAGCGGACAATGCTAGTTAATTATATATGTAAGATACTATATAAAATATGCATAGTTTATTTTAATTCAATGTTTATTTATGCCATGCAGATTAATTTTGGAACTGTTGTGCAATATATTACATATAATATGTACATACATACCTACATACATACATACATATATGTACATAAAATCTATAATATATAAAAACGTTTTAAATAAAGTATATTTTATTAAAATAATAAACAAGCATAGAAAACAGTATATTGTACAGTATAAACTAAATTACAATAAGTAATAGTATGGTAATTAACCATGTACGATAAGTTATCTATATTAGCATATTAATTGAACACTCAATTTGATTACTTACTAGATAGCTATGTCATTAAGAGTTATCGTCTTTCATTTTAGAAGATTTATTGTTAGATACTGCACTAAGTATATTAGATGCACTAAATATATAATTTATTACATGTGTATAATGTATGTATTGTATGTATTTAGCCCTTTTTAACGTCCCACTGCTGGACACCTTTAATAATTACGAGGTGGATCAGGCAACAGACCACTACACTGGCCAAGTGCGGGTTGGTGAACTTCACATGTTTTTCGAAAGCTTGCTAGATTCTATCAGACATGAGGGTTTCCTCACGATGTTTTCTTTAAACGAAAGACAAATGGTAATCATGTTGGAAATGATTCACACATGAAAATATCGGACGTACGAGACCCGGGATTTGAACGTGTTTCACTGCCTTAATTTCCTTTATGCGATTTTGAATAATGCGAAACAAAACCGCATGAAAATTCGAAGACACGCGTTTTCCCAGACATAAAACTAATCTAGATCGATTTATCGCCCCCGGAACCCCCTGTGTACTAAATTTCATGAAAACATTTGAAAAAAAACTTCTTACTACTTCCTCAATTCTCCGAGAATCCTGGATTCTTGTCGTATATCTACTTAGCTAATTGAAATAATGTCTTGTTAAGTTATCAATTCAGGCGTATTAATTCAAAAGTCTATTTTGAAGTCAGTGTATGGCACATGACTTCAAAATCATTTGTCTACTTTCTTTTTGAAGTCAATCAAAAAAGGTTCATCAATTCATCAAGTTCACGGAAAAAGTCGTAAGATTGGCCACACACGATAGAGTAGATCTGTATAGTTTTACCTGTACAGCTAAACTCTACATATAAGCCTGAAAAAGCAGATGAAATACAGTTAACTACTACGCACGCTTCACTTTATACCAGTTAACTGTTTTTTGCATCTTCGGAGTATCCAAAGTAGGTATATATGAGCATCTTAAGCTGTCTAGTTTTTATGGTCGCTTAAATTCTTGTACCGTGCAATGCCATATGAAAAATTTCATTTTCTTTATAAGTATAGACTATTATGTTCACATAATATTTATATATACATGAGAGAAATATTTAAATATCTCGTTTAATGCCTTTGTGGGGCATTATTTAATGGAAAGAAAACATATTAAATTATCCAATAATATGTTATTTTTACCGACCGCAATGAAACCTAAAGGCTAAAGGAGAGTTATGTGTTTAAACTGTATGTATGTACGTCCGATCTATGTTTCCTCATAATTATTAAACACTCTAACAGATTTTAATTATTAATACGTCGTTAGTTTCGCATAATACCTACTATATTCCTTCTCCAACTTGTTCCCATATTTTTAGTTCGCTTTTTATGCTGTCGTGATTTTTATTTTTGTAATTTAGTTTTATTTTACAGCTTGTAAGTGGAGAATTAGATATTTAGAGTTTTACTATAAAAATGTCTTAAATTTCTTTTGAATATAAACTTACATAAGTTGTAAATGTAAAAATCTTTATTTTGATATACCCACTGCATAGGTTTGAAAGAAAAAAAAATTAAATAAATAAATAAATAAATAAATTCTTTATTGACATAATTTTACATACACAGGTGATTAAGAATTCCCTAGCCCCTGCGCTCGTTAAAAACTGTATTGCAGGAGCCAGTGTCATCCCCATATGGTTAATGACAGGTTTATGCCAACACAGTGATATATGTAGGTACAGACAACAAGAGTAACATTAAGAAAAAAAAAATAGCACACAAAAAAATAATTACAAAATGAAAAAAAAAGTATGTGTGTGTGTTTGTGTGTGTGTGTGTGTGTTTGTGTGTTTGTGTGTGTGTGTGTGTGTGTGTGTATGCGTGTGTATAAGTGAGTGTGTGTTTGTAGATACTATATAGCATTTTTTATAATTTCTTCTGTCGCATCATAATCTAAACTTTTCAGCCAGGTAATTAAAAATTTTTTCAGCTTATTGTTAGGATGCTTCTTAACTTTATATTTATTATTAAAAATATTATAAATACGTGGAGCCACAACATTGAAGTGCTTTTTAGCAAAGGAGGTTTTAACTTGTGGAATCGGACAACGATCTACCCTTTTAGAGTCAACTTGTAAAGTAGGCACTATTTTTTTATGATATCTCCGGATTGTTTCATAAATAAACATTTGTCGTATAGATAGTACACCAGTTTATAAATACATGCATATCTGCCTGAAATCCGCCATTTTGATATTTACTAATACATACCCTGCGACCCTATCGATATTAAGACGAAAATAACGACTTACGAATCGTCAAAATCGGTTAAGCCGTTAAAATAATTACGAGGGAACATAACATCAAACACATAACCCTCCTTTGAGTTATACCACAATCAGGTAAAAATAAAAACAAAATAAAAATATTTATTTTAATTGTTAGATTTTTTTATCAAAATATAAAAAAAATTACCACAAACATAAATTCAATAAAAACAATAATTAAAATAGATAACATTCAATACGAGTATTTTCCATTTATTATTATTTATATCCATTTTAATTTAAAACCTACCTATATATATGTATATATATATATATATATATATATATATATATATATATATATATATATATATATTATACAATAAATAATAAGAGAGAGAAAATAGTAAGAGTTGGTAGTAGTATAACATTTTAGCCGAAAAACCAACAAAAAAAGCTGTAAAAATTTGTTAAAAGTAACAAAAAAATTGCATATTAATTTAACTTCTTCACAGGTTTTGATTTTAATATATAATCTATACCTCATTAATCTCCATTTAACTTCGTAAACTTGTATTATAAGAAACATGTCGTGTTACATTTTAAGTAAAATTAATTAATTCAAAGCAAAGTACTTCCAAAACAACGTCAAAATTATTATAAAGTTATTTATTTCTTAACTATATGGGAAGGAAAATGGGTAATAAACTTGTTAACAAATATAAGGTATGCTCAAGTATGTATAATAAATTTATGTTTCTTTATAAATTGTCTGTATATTTTTGCTATCATTTCCTCTAAATTTCTTTATGGATTTTGATACAGTTTTCACTATTATTGTGTGTTGTGTTCAACCCTTTTTAACGTCCCACTGCTGGGCACGGCCCTTTATTACGAGGTTGATAGCACCATAGTCTACCACGCTGGCCAAGTGCCCATGTTTTTGGAAAACTTGCAAGGTTATCTCCGACATGTAGGTTTCCTCACGATGTTTTGCTTCACCGTAAAGCAAGTGGTAATCATGTTGGAATTTTAACCCGCTTCACTAGATTTCCTGAGTGAGCGCGTTACCACTAAGTTACCACTGCCTCTTCACTATTATTAACATAGAATTATTTAAATAAAATATGTTTTTTGATTGCAGTTATAGGAAGTAAATGTATATATATATATCACAACTTTGTACTTAAGTCACCAAGCCATAGCAAAAGGCGAATCTCCAGTTGTTAAGTTAAATAAAAAGATACCTTTTATCAAATTTAATAGATGTATATTGTATAACCTACTTATATATAACAAGTATCCTAAGTACATATTATATATGAACATCCATTACTTGAGTGTTTAGAATTTAGCCACTTCCTACAAATTAGTATGTAACCACGAAATGGAAAGTGTGATTTACCAATTTTAAATCTTATCGCACTGGAATAGAGATAACTTTTGTATAATAATACTGTTTTGTATTTACAAAGTATCAATTTAGGGAACATTAGTTGCATTTGAATAGTATAAATTGTTGAATATTTCGGTAGTATTGGTGTGGAAATAATTTCATATGTTAGTAAAAACTAGCTTTTTTCCGCAACTTAGTTCGAGCAAGTATAAAATTCTATATCCCATCCTCATGATGCATTGATATTCTTACCTTTCATCATAACCTTTTCAGAGGTTTAAGCGTGAGAACGTAACAAACACACAGGTAGATGCACCAATTTATATTATTATTAAATATTCATTATAACATACTAATTCTTTGGAAAAAAATCTTGGGCAGCCGTTTTTCCTCTACCTTCTAAGACAATAGTCCGACCAAAAAACGACCGAAAAACTGATGAGCTCTAGTCTTAGGTATCAGACACAATCTACACTATAATATGAGGTAAATTTTGTGAGTTTGCGAAGTTGTAGGGGGTAATCACTGGATCTACTGAACCGATTTAGATGAAATTTGGTAAGATCTTCTTACCAAAGTTTGAGACTGAAAAGGATATAGGATACTTTTTATCCCGAAAATAATCCCTTAAAGGGCTGAAAATGGGGATAAAAGTTTATATTGGGAAGCAAGGTAGTCCCTAGTAACTTTATAAAAGACATCACATAATCATAATACCAGTTAGCCAATAGAATAAATTATGAATTTTCTAAATAAATCAAATTTTGGTGTAAGCTTCAATGATACTCAGATAGTCCTATCGATCTTATTTTTGTGTACGAAAAAACTAGCACAACCTTATTGGCATCGGACAATAAAACTTGACAAGTGAGATATATAGCCTAGAAACGACAACTTTATGTCGTGTCAACTCTTTGCTTCTTCTGATTTTTTAACAGAAAAAAAAAACAAATTACAGCCCAACGCGGGACTTGAACCTGGATAATTTTAGTTAATACAACTCTACATAGCCTCTATACCCACTACTGCCTCGGTGGTGTAGTGGCTAGCATGTACGGCTACATACCCGGTGGTCCTGGGTTCGAGTTCCGGTACACGCACTGAACTATAATATCTCCTGCGCAGTTGGCTAGTCTCAATGAGATTGGCCGCCGTGACCAGAATCGGTCAGGAGAACATCACCATAGCCACTACACCAATGAGGCAGTTAAATAAAGATTTTACACATAATATTGCCAAAGTTAATATATTCTCTCACATAAGCTCAAGACTTAGTAAAGACTTTTCTAACTATAAAACTATATTAGTTGTACTTTAGCAACAGTTATAAAGAAACTTTGCACATATTTCATGCACTTTGTTCAAGCTTTTAGTATAACTTTTTTCTTATTTTGTTCTATCTCCAAAGTTTTATGCTAATTAAAACGTGCATAGTGTTTTCCTTAGTTCATCATTTTTCATTGCTTTTCTGTTTTTTACTTTTCTTCAAACTCACGGTCGGTTAAAATAATGTTTGAGTATAATATTATAGAAAAAATTTTATGTCTACTATTCATTTTTCGCAAGAAAATCACTACTAAAAACCAAAATTTCAAGTAAAATACATAAGCGAAGTTTTAAAAAATCGGACATTTCGATAATCGGATAGTTTTTGGTGAAATATCTACAAATTTACGCTTTTCGGATTTTTCTTATAACTTATGCTAAGACATTGTTGACAAATTTCATGATTCTAGGTCAACGGGAAGTACTGAGGTTTAGCGATTATCAAAATATACAGCGTACACGGCCAGTATCTTTTGATTGCGTTGACTTAGAAGTTTGATTTGATCACAGCTCCAAGGAATTGCAGACTAAAGTATTTAATATATTTTTATCTTCATAGCTCGACGTGTTTGGACAACGAAGTTCGCGACGGAGAACGAAGTGATAAGTGATATGGGTTCTTTTTACCTACGTATGTATGTTTATTCCTATATGGCATTCTAGAGACCAAACGCGTTGGCCGATTTTGATGATTCATACGCCGTTAGATTCGTCTTGATAACACGGGTGTTATAGGATATAAAAAAATAGTTAAAAATTAAAATGGCGGATTTCAGGCGCCAATTTGTGTCTTTAAAAAAATTATTCCGAAGTAATTAAGTGGAGTATAAAAATGAAGGTTTTTAAGAGGCGATCACAATAATATAAACAACTTATATGTTTCAAAAGTAATTTAAGATACAAAATTGCTAAATATTACTTTCAAATGTCTAATTGGCAAAAAATAAAAAGCTGTTAATAAAAAAAGATATTATAAAAATAAAAAAACCAGACTGCATAAAAGCTAACTAAAAAGATAAAAACAAGTTGACGAAAGAATATAGTATTGATTTTTACAATACGTTTACACCATATAATCTCCGAAAATGCTGGACTGATTTTGATAGAACTATCATTGGCAGATAGCTGTTGTTGGAGTTACGGCCTTCTTACGTGCGTACATATTTACACACATTTTTTTATATTGTACAATTGATATGACATAGAACTAAACAAACTTATTTTATTGAGTCTAATGTTCTATGTAATTGATTTGGTATATCCAATACATGCATTTTAATATATCATATTTTTTTGTAAGCAGAAGTCATTTTTCAATTTTGTGCACTAAATATACTAAATACACACCCATATAAAGCCATAAGCATGTACTAGTCTTTACTAGAATTATAAACACGAAAGGGCTAAAAATAATTTCACACATTTTCATTTTTGGTTCTCGACGTTTCGAATGCTTTACAGCAATCATGGTCACGAGAGAGACCTCTGTGACCACGACTCATACCACGGGATCTGAGACAAAGGAAGAGATGAGTGCTATAAAGCATTCGAAACGTCGGAAACCAAAAATCTAAATAAATCTGCAAAATAATCCGAAAATGTAGTTTTATTTAAAATGTCAAATATTCGCGTAAATCTAAGAAAATAATAAGTTCACATATTTATGAAGACCAGCTCATAATGACAATACGAGTTGATAATTGATAAGAAAACATGTAAAAAGTTAATCAAAAAGGTCATAAAAATTAACTCTATGTTTCTTTATATTTGATATACCTAACAATAATTTATTTGAATACGTAATAGAAAGTCAAAAGTGTGATTTAGGTTAGAATGCTTTTTCAAATTCGCAAGGTTTATGTTCTGAACAAACTGAGATAAATGGTGGATGAAAAGTGATGAAAAGAATACCGCGTCCCTTTCAGTGAGATTTTAAATCTCAAATAACATTTTCAAGTAAAATATTACGAAGTTTAAAAAGTATAAATGGAATTTAAAATGTTAATGTACATAATGTCTCCATACAAGACGTCTTACCTTACATATATTTAATTTTTAATTTAATTTAATTTTAATTTTCAAATCTATAAAATATATAATAATAGCTTTATTTCTTTTTGCATTAAGACGTATATAAAAATTGTATATCAATATTTTTTTGTGTTTTCTTTTAGAATGGCTTACCTCTGTAAAAATTGCACCCTTCACCACTGCTATACTTTAAATAAATACATATCTTTATATATATAATTCTTCTGTGAGTGTGTATGTCACTGAACTTCTCTCAAACGACTGGACCGATTTTGATGAAATTTTTTGTGTGTGTTCAAGGGGATCTGGGAATGGTTTAAATTCACAATTTGAATAATAATTTTCATCAAAAAAATTATTAAAAAAAGTTTGAAATTTTTAAATTAAAGACGTGTAGACAGGACAACGTCTGTCGGGTCCGCTAGTTATAAATATAAACACCCATGACTGGAGTACAATAATTCATGCTCATCACATAAATGAATGCCACCAGCGGGACTCAAACCCTCGACCGCTGGCACAGTAAGTAGCGTCACTACAAACTGAGCCAACAGGGTCATTCAAAGTCGTCGTCCTCCGATTTATGTGAGAGCGTGTAGAACGGTAAATTCAAGCTATAAAGAAACGCTTATTACGCTGGTGTTTAATACTTCACAGTACAATTAGACATTTAATTTAAATTTGAAAATTGTTGATTTAAAAAATAGTTGATATAGTTATTTTGAAAATATATTTGATATTTGTAATGTTGAATCTACTGATTGTCATAAAAGCATCTGAGCTACGAGCACATGTTTGCACCTTTGCATGAGATCTAAACCTAACGATTTCGAGTTATCTTTACATATAATAAATACAAAAATTGCAATGTAAGAGTATACTAATATGTAAAACCTATGAATTTGGTTTTTGGTCATCTGAACGCGGGCAGGGCTGCGGGCAATGCTAGTACGATACAGTGTAACGATCCTAAGCCTTAAGAAGAATAGCCAAGCGCGAATTACACTCACATACCTATACTAGTTCCATAATGTCACACCAAAGGAATCATAAAAAGTTCATTTGATAACTACATGCATATAAGTTATAAAATCTTTTTAAATGATATGTATATTTTTTTAAGTTATACTTCTTTGGCACGTTTGGAAAAAGATATGAGAGAAAAAAATTATGACGCGCGCGCACTTTTTAATTACACGACAAAATTATAATTGTTCCGTTTTTATCTTTAGACTACGGAACTCTAAAACGGTAAAAATATTATTAAAAATTCAACACATTTTTTATATTTGTACCTAAATCACACCAAAATTTGATTTATTAGTATAAAAGATCCAGTTAAGCCACAATTTAATTGAATAAATTGCTTAAACGTTAGATTACAACGTATATTTCTGGTAAAAATGAGAACGCGATTTGTAATTTTCACCTGCTATCGTAATTGCAATCTTAAGGAAATTTTCTGTTGGGTTTGAGAGCTGTTGTACTTTCTCAAGAAATATTTAACTTGAAGGACCATTTCATCAAAGCTGTAGTACAATTAAAAGTTATTATATATACGTTTATATATAAAATATACAAAATCTATGATTTTTTTCTGTAAGAGTTTAATTTATTTTTGTTTTTGAATGGTCATATTATGTTTTATGGTTTCGTCTCTAGGTTGATCCCCATAAAAACTTTTATCCCCATTTTCACCCCCTTAAGGGATGATTTCCGGAATAAAATATATCCTATGTCCTTCCCAGGGTCTCAAACTATCTTCAAACCAAATCTAAGTCGGCCGTTACAAAGTAAAGATAATTATATTTTTGCTGTATAATTTTATATATTAGAAATCACTTTAAAATTAATTATATCACCCTCAAAAGTGTGCTTTGCTTTGTATCGGCTGGCACCGACTTCGAAAATATTTGATTAGGTATATATAGTAAATGAAAAGTACCAATCAGTTATTTTTTACTTTTCAGTGCTTTTTTTGACGTCGGTTTATTTTTTTGTTAAAAAGTTTTTTATATTTGTTTAGAGCATTTAAATTAAAGCTTCTTTTTTTAAATGTTTTTTTTTTACAATTATTTTATTTTTTAATTATTCGTATTCTTCTCAGCAAACTTTTTCATTTAATATACTAGTATCATGGGGGTGCATAAAAAACATAGGCCGGTTAGCCTTTTGAGTCCGCCATATTGGATTTAGAATGACGTCACTCAGCTAACCATGCATTGTCATCCAAACTGAACGTGTATAAAATTTTTAAATGTTTATATTTTACATGTTTTAAATAAAATGATTTGATTGAATTTAATTATGACAATTTTTATATGTTTTAAACTTAGTTGCAAAATTTAAACCAAACGAACAAACGAACATGGCAAGTTAAATAAAAGCTTCTAAAAATATAAGAAGTGAAACCGACGTTGGCTTTTGAAATCTATTTGCCTGTTTGTTTGTACATCACCCCTAAACTACTAATAATGATGATATTTTTAAATATTGTATGAGAAAAAAGAAATACTGACATTTTATAAGAAAATTCAGGCAAAAATATATATATATATATATATATATATATATATATATAGCATATTAAATATAGATACCTAATGAAGAATTGTTAGAACTAAGCTAGGTCTAGTTGAGATGTACGGCTTGGCACTAGCGCTTAAGACGGGGTGTAGATGGGCTTAAAGATTCAAAGCCAATAATTTATTTCATAAGCGAGTCTTAGCTTTCCTTCGAGAATATTCTACTGCGAATTATATTTATGGCTTTGATAATAATTTTGATATCTGATACAATGACGATCTGAATAATAAACTTGCTAGGCATTAATTCGATATTGTTATTTAAATTATGTATAACTAGCAACTCACCCTCGCATACAAAATTTACTTTCCCATACAAACTTTCATCCCCATTCTCACCCTCTTAAGGGATGATTTCCGGGATAAAAAATATCCTATGTCCTTTTCAGGGTCTCAAATTAAAAAAAAAACTTTTAATTTTCTTCTATACAAAAAAAAATATTCAATTTGGTGCATTCGATCGTAAGTTATGCGTGTACACATATTTCGGTGACTCATTTTTTATTTAAATAGATAGATGATCAAGGGTTTGTTGACGTGATCCTTTGGTCTATAAATGTTAGGAAATGCATTTCGGCATGAAGCCGCGGATTTTGCTAGTCCTATATAAATAGACTAGCATTGCCCGCGGCTCCGCCCGCGTTCTAATGACCAAAAACCAAATTCTTAGGTTTTACATGTTAGTATACTCTTACAATGGAGTTTTTGTATTTTTTCTCAGAAATGACATATTTTCCCGCGGTAAAAAGTATCCTATATGTTGACTTGGATAACCAGCTATCACCATACCAAATTTTATCAAAATCCCTCTAGTGGTTCTTCTGTGATGCGGTAACAGACAGACAGACAGACAAAAATTCTAAGAACTATAGATTCGGCCTCTGTATCGATAATAATGTCTATTTCAATAAGATTTTGCAAAAAATATTTAATGTACAGATTCGACTTAGTTTGAATTTTATAATATGTATAGATAAACGCTGTCTCAAGATTTTAAATGCCACAACAAAAGCGCTACAAATAATTGGCTCATAAATTCACAAACATTTGCTCGGTTCCAATATTCTATTTAAAACTGATATTGAATCTAGACTATAAATTTTTCAGGACACCTTAATTACTGTAAAGGAAATTACCTCATTTCTCTTTATAGATCGTATGTATAAAGCATCAATTTTGTTTCCTATAGAGATTGTATCATGTTGATATTGTCGTAGTACTTTTTGCCAATGGCTTCACTGAAATATGTTAATTTCATTTTATTTTTAGTTTCACGAACTTCACTTTTTGTGAAGATAGACTAATTAGCTGAAGTTGCTGTAGATTTATTTCGATAACTCAATTTGTAAGGTTTGAATATGTTTTTACATCATTATTTACATAATAATAATCAATATTACAAGAGCTGATTTTATAGGATAAAATCTATACTAATATTATAAATGCGAAAGTAACTCTGTCTGTCTGTTACTTTTTCACGTTTAACCCGTTGAACCAATTTAGATGAAATTTGGTATGAAGATAGTTTGAGACTTTGAAGAGGACATAGGATACTTTTTATCCCGGAAATCATCCCTAAAGGAAGTGAAAATGGTCGTTGAAGTTTGTATAGGAAATCAATCAGTTCTCAAGTAAGGTATATAAAACTAATCATACCTATGCATATATAGTCTATCTATTCTATACTAAGGTCAAAACGTAACTAGAGACGAACCCGAGCAAAACGAGGATGAACTGCTAGTATAATATAAAAAAACCAGGTGTAATAACTTATAAATTTCAAATAATCGGATTTTAAATTATTTGATGGATACCTGTAAAATCAGCTTTAAGTAAATACAATTTACTAAAAATATTTCATATTGAAACGACAGTCGCAATCACTTAATATTATAATATGATATAGCAAAAAATACGATTCTGTAAAAGTTGCACGTCATTTACGGAAAAATATTGTAAGCGTGAAAATGATACTCTCTTTGCTGGTCTATTTGTTATGTTTTCACGTAAAATCTGTAGCCATTTCTATAAAATATGGGAAAAAATACCTTGCACTCAAAATCGCGGATATCGACGATTTTACATTTACACAGAATGTAAAAAATCTATAGGTAGGTACGCGTGTAATAAAATCGTAACTAATCTGAATCTGTACATTAAATATTTTTTGGGAAATATTATTGAAATAGAAAGTTTATTTATTATTATCGATACAGAAGCCGAATCTATAGTTTTTAGAATTTTTGTCTGTCTGTCTGTTACCGCATCACGGGAAACCACTGGATAGATTTTTTTGAAATGTGGTATGATAATAGGTGGTTATCCGGGTCAACTATAGTATTCTTTTTACCGCGGTAAAATATCTCAATTCTGAGAAAAAATGCAAAAACTGCAATGTAAGGTTATACTTAATATGTAAAGCCTAAGAATTTGGTTTTTGGCCATTGAACGCGGGCGGAGCCGCGAGCTTGCTAGTATATAATATACGATTACTTTTTTCAATTTCAGATCAAAAAAAGAACCAAATATAGCAAAAACACGCAAAGGCCCATTTTTTCCGTATCGCAATTTCTGGTGTAATATAAACATATAAAATTAAATTCAATCGAAGATAATTCATGATCGCGCTCCAAAAAATATTTACCTATATGGCTCATACCAATATTTATTTCATATAGAAATTAAATTTGGGAACGGCGACCCCAATATCTCATTTGTACTTATTTTGGCATAATCTATACATATAATAAAATTGTAACTAAGCCGAATCTGTACATTAAATATTTTTTGGAAAATCTTATTGAAATATACGATATATTATCGATACAGAGGCCGAATCTATAGTTTTTAGAATTTTTGTCTGTCTGTCTATCTGCCTGTCTATTTGTTACCGCATCACGGAAAAACCACTGGAGGGATTTTGATGAAATTTGGTATGGAGATAGCTGGTTATCCGGGTCAACATATAGGATACTTTTTACTGCGGGAAAATGTCTCATTTGTGAGATAAAATACAAAAACTGCAATGTAAGAATATACTAATATGTAAAACCTAAGAATTTAGTTTTTGGTCATTTGAACGCGGGCGAAGCCGTGGGCAATGCTAGTTTATAAATATTTTGTTAAAACAAGTAAACAAAGAAAAATCCGTTTTGTACTTGCTGCGAGTCTTGCTACGTGTATGTCTCCGACTACCGACTATATAATACTGCTTTCCTTTAATAAATCGTTCCTTTTTTTAATTGACTTTTTACGAAGTTCGGGTTTTTTTAAGATTTTAATAATTCAATAAATTATTTACAGCTTTTTAGTTTTGGACATATACTTTTGGACTTTTAATTAACTATTTTTTACCTTAAATTAATATTGAACATATAAGTTTAATATATATTTATAATCACTTCTTATGTGTTCACTTTTAACGAAAAAATTTATTATATACGAGTATTATGTACATGCAGATCAAACTCATAATTCTCATGATCCTCTGTATTTTTACACATAATGATTGTTCAATACTCATAATCTAATTTAAATTGACACCAAAACAATCTAAAATTCCTTTTTCTATACTTTATTTAGACTCAGTATGCCTACAACTGATACTTTCTTAGATTTAACCGAAAATTTAGCATATAGTAAATTATAATCTATATTAATATTATAAGAAGGTGAAGATTGTGAGTTTGTGAGATTGTAGGGGATTATCTCTGGATCTACTTAACCAATTTAGATGAAATTAGGTAAGAAGATAGTTTGAGACCTCGGAAAGGGCATAGAGTACTTTTTATCCCGGAAATCACCCCTTAAGGGGGTGAAAATTGGGATGAAAGTTTGTATGGGGAATCAACCTAGGGACAAACCCGAGCGAAGCGAGGGTGAGTCGCTAGTTTATGAAGTAAATTATAATTACAATACTTTTATAATGTAATATTATTACTTAAATACTTCATTTTGGAATTGGCACGATCTTGTGAAGCGCCTAACGTATTTTCATCACGTCCATATCACTTATGTATCGAGAAAAAATGTTTTCATATGTAATCCAATCACAGTGTTATTGTATCCCCGAATATAACAAATATAGCTTGCTATTACGAAACGGATATATAGGTGCGATAACTTGTAACACGCTTTGTTATGATAAAATTCAACGGATGAATTATTTATTGACGTTTGGCACAGTGGCAGTAGGTTAGCTTGTTAAGTTTCGTAGATTTGATTTCTTCTTTAGCCAAGTTATACATTTTTAGCCAAATAATAGGAGGTTCGCAATTCCCATGAACTTTTACGTATGCTTTTATTTTACCAAATTTTAAATTAATGTTACTAATTTTTTTTAATTAAATTAGCTTTACCACAAGAGAAACAGCTTTATCCAATAGCCATTGTGAAAGCGGGGTAAATTCACATATAATTCATTTAGTAGTACAATGTTTATCACTATTGATGTTGTCCAGTGACAAGTGCAGATTCTATTAATTTTATTAAATATTTATGACTCTAACAAAACCTATTATCATAGTCCTTTTTGTTCTATAGAAAGCATACAAAATATGTTGATTTTCAAATTAGGAGTGTAATACAAACATTTTCGCCTCCGACCGGAGCTATTGATGATACTTTTAAAGATGGACTTGATTTTTGGTCCAACAACTTCAAATTGTATGAAAACTAGATACCATACATAATAATTACATTCTGAGACAAGATAAGAATCACGGAGATCGAAAATTGGTTGAGAAAACATTATTTTTGCTTTATAAAAAAAGCATTAATTTATACATAAATGCTGACAGTTTTATATTCTCTCTTAATACTCACCTAGATAACCTAAAGTCACAAAAAAATATTATCATAGCAGGTGACATAAACATTAACTTAAAACCTGGGGAATCAACATCATCGTATGAGAACACTAACAGAAATAATTATCTCAACATGTTGTCACTCCACGGTATATTGCCTGGACATACTTTGGCGACCAGAGATACAAATTGCTTAGACCATTTTATGCTTAAGATTAATAAACAAAAAATATCGGCTTCAATTGCTATCTTACACACTAGTATCACCGATCACTACACAACTCTTTTATCATTATCCAAACTAAATAATATATATACTGCCAGTAAAATTAAATCAACTATAAATTTTGAAGAAGCTTATAAATACCTATTAGATAATAATCTTGCTAACCTTCTTTTCTGCGACAACCCGGAGTCTCTTGCTAACCTTTTAATACACAAACTAACTGAATCAATTAATAAAAATACAGTCCATCTTAAAATTCCAAATAGTAAACGCATAATAAAACCTTGGATTAGTCCAGGTATTCTTCGTTGTATAAATAACCGCAATAAATTACAAAAAAAACTTAAACACGACCCTTATAATGAATTATTAAAAATAGCATATATAAGATACAGAAACCATTGCAACAATCTAATAAAAAAATTAAAACGGAAGTATGAGACAGAATTAATTATTAATAATATTTCTAATAAGAAAAAACTTTGGGATAATCTAAAAACAATATCTTACTCTAACCAAAAAAATAATTATAGTGAAGAATTATTAAGTATAAGATCATCACCTCTAGAATCCGTTAACTACATTAATAATTATTTCGCGAACATCGGAAAAGATCTTACACAAAAAATACAGCCATGTCAGTCTGCCTCCAATGACGACCATTATACATTGCCACCTTCACAACCTAATTCCTTCGTTCTGCTAGATGCAGATGAAGATGAAGTGAATCGTGTCTTAATGAGTCTTAAATCTGATAGTGCGTCTGGTTGGGATAATGTACCAACACGATTTCTTAAATATATAAGAAAGGATATCGTTCCTTTATTAACTCACCTTGCTAACCTCTGCTTTAGAAAAGGTATTTTTCCTAGTCCTCTAAAGCAGGCTATTATTACGCCTGTTCATAAAGGTGGGGACAGAGACGACATAACAAATTATAGACCTATTTCAGTATTACCCTCAATATCCAAAATAATAGAAAAACTTATTAATATTAGGCTTTTAACATACCTTAAAGATTATAATATCATCTCAAAATCACAATATGGATTTCGTCAGGGCATTTCCACCGAGCACGCAGTAACTGCACTAACTAAAATTGTAACAGAACAATTAGACAACGGTAAACCGTGTCTAACTGTATTCCTTGATCTAAAAAAAGCTTTTGATACTGTCTCTGTCCAAATTCTTGTAAAAAAGCTTGAACATATTGGGATACGTGGAATTCCACTACAGCTCTTAAATGACTACCTCTCAAATAGGAAGCAGAAAGTTAGGGTTACTCATTACACAAGTGAATATACAGACGTATCATATGGTGTTCCGCAAGGCAGTGTCCTGGGACCTACTCTGTTTGTCATCTATGTAAACCAGCTCTGTAATATACAACTAACAAATACTAAGGTATTCTCATATGCTGATGATACAGCTCTAGTCTTTACGGGTAATTCTTGGCACGAGGTACGGCTTAATGCCGAAATAGGGTTGGCTAAAGTAGCCAGGTGGTTGTCTAAGAACCTACTCACACTGAACATTTCTAAAACAAATTATATATGCTTTAGCATATGTAAACGTAAACAACCTAGAGAAGATTTCAATATAAAAATACATCTGTGTAATAATGATAAAGGCACTACCTGCAGTTGCTTAAATATAACGAGGGTTCCATGTGCTAAGTATTTGGGTGTTTTCATTGACCAGAGATTATCTTGGCATTCTCAAATCGATCATGTGGCAAACAGAGTCAGAAAATTGAGCTGGATGTTTCGGTCCCTAAGAAACATAGTCCCTAAACAAGTTTTTAGCAGCTCATCTCGCCCCAGGAATCTCTTGAATGAAATATATTTTGCCTTAGTACAATCAGTGCTATCATATTGTATCCCGATTTGGGGCGGAGCTGCTAAAACGAAGTTTATTGAACTTGAGAGAGCACAACGTGCTCTAATAAAATGTATGTACTTTAAAAAACTTACATTTCCAACTGAGAATCTGTACCAAGTTAGCAAACTGCTCTCAGTTAGAAAGCTGTATATTACTCAAACTATACTAAAAGTACATAAGGCTGTTTTCTATGATGCGTCTTTAACATTAAAAAGAAGGAAAGAAAATATAATTAAAATCCCACAAACAAGAACAACATTTGCGTCAATGCAATTCGATAAAAGATCTGCACAATTATATAATAAAATTAACAGTATAATTTATGTTTACCCCTACAATTACCATAAATGCAAAAAGACATTAATAGATTGGATAAAAACCCTTAGTTACAATGATACGGAAAAACTGTTAGAACATATTCATTAAATACTCACACACGCACACACACACACACACACACACACACACGCGCGCGCACGCACATACACACACGCACACTCACACACAATACACAAACAAATATATGTACGCTAATTTTTAATTTTAATTTTTATTTTTATTTTTTATTTTTTTGTTTGTCTTAATTGATCTATTTAAGTTTGTAGTATCACCCATAATATTATAATCAGCTAAAAGATAAAATTACTTTTTTATGAAAGGGCGGGGTCTCCTAATACAGGCAAATTATTTGCTTAAAAGGGGATCTCAACCACAAAATTTGAAATTTTGATTAGATTTGAAATAAATAAATAAATAAATTTTAAATTAATCAATTAATTATATGTAAATTTTTATTTCAAATGTAAATGTATATTGTTATCTAATTTATAGTTTTTATTGTTGTTGTGTTATAATAAATAAATTATTATTATTATTATTATTATACAATTCGTTATTATAAGAATTCTCATTAAAAAAAATTAAGTTACGGTTTAACGTTTAGTATAGATTTCTCAGAGATAAGATATTTTCCCGCAGTAAAAAGTATCCTATATATTGACTCGGATAACCAGCTGTCATCATACTAAATTTCATCAAAATCTCTCCAGTGGTTTTCTCGTGATACGGTCACAGACGGACAAAAATTTTAACAAGTATAGATTCGGCCTCTGTATCGATAATAATGACTGTTTCAATAACATTTAAAAAATAATAATAATGTACAGATTCGACTCAGAATTTTATTATATTATGTAGATTTATATATTGCTGGCCGAAAGTACAAAATTTCTGATATACTAGAAAATGCTTATATTCACGTTCCTTTGATAGCTAAATTAACAAAAGAAAAACAAACAGATTCAAAGCTTATAGCTAATTTTCGCTATTTTCCTTTCAATATTTCCAGGAGTCATTTTCTTTTGTAGTATTATAGTCGGAATGACGGTCTTGTCCCTTTTTCCGTTATACTGTTATTTTACAGATGGAAGAGTTTAAGATGGCATTCGTATACCTATTGAATGCTATTTCTACTTGTACATATTATGATATTCTTAGTATGTACATAGGTTGTGTATGTATTATACTATTATAAGCGATTTATATATTATTTTGCCATTAAATATTAAATGGATGACTGTCTAAAGAGGTTTTATAATTTTTTTGGTTTTTTTTTTCAAATTGGCTTGTGTTATGGATATCAGATAGTTGATACACTACACATATTTAACTTTAAATACATACATTTTATAAATATATACACCTATGACTGGAGTACACACATTCATGCTGATCATACAAATGAATACCCCCAGTGGGACTCGAACCGCTGGCACAGCAAATAGGGTCAGTACAAACTGAGCCAAACGTGTCGTTTCCAAGTATGCTATTCAATATTCCATTTCCCATGCTTTAATACATTAACATTTATTATTATACTAGCAGTGCCCGCGGCTCCGCCCGCGTTCAGATGACCAAAAACCAAATTCTTAGGTTTTACATATTAGTATACTCTTATATTGCAGTTTTCGTATTTTTTCTCAGAAATGAGACATTTGCGCGCATAATTTCATCAAAGTCCCTCCAGTAGTTTTTCTATGATGCGTCAACAAACAGACAGACAGACAAAAATTCTAAAAACTCTAGATTCGGCCTCTGTATCGATAATGATGTTTATTTCAATAAGATTTTCCAAAAAATATTTAATGTACAGAGTCGACTCTTAGTTGGAATTTTATTATATGTATAGATTCAGTGGATATTAGATAAAATGATGTATTGCTCAAACGTGCAGTTCTTTGCTAAAAACATATTATGTTTCTTGTACTTGCTATTTTTATTTAAAAAACGATTCTTATATTTTACCTACAACAAAAAAGAGTAGTTTATTTTGTTATGTGATATATTAACCAATATTGTGAAAGCAAAATTTTTCATGTGTGTGTATGTTTGTTACTACTTACGCTAAAACTGCTGGATGGATTTGGATGTTTAGTCCACAAATAGACTTTAATATGGGATAGCAAATAAGATATTAGTAATAAAATTTGATAAAAGGTGGCGCTGTCTGTATATCATTTTATTAATCCAAAAGGCATCTACGGATGACCTAAGAAAAGCGATGTTAATTCGCTAGTTTCATAATACTTTCTGAGATTTAACCTATCACTTCGAATTTTTTCCTGCATTTATTATGATTTTTGGTTCTCGATGTGTCGAATACCTTACAGCAATCATAGTCACGAGAGAGACTTAGAGTCCCCGAAAAAATAGTTTAATTTAAATCGCTAGTATTAATTATTATATGTTACCTAATAACATATCATGGCGTTGTTTCCCTATAAAATTTAATAAGATAATAAAAATGGTGACCGAAAAGGGTGTATTAGCATTCCAGTAATAAATCTCATTAGAGAATTCTAAAAATAAGATCTCAAAGTACAATGACTGAATCATCAATCTTATGCTCTTTGTTTATAAATTAACCAAGTCGTCCTTTAGACGCGGAAAACAATTAATTACTTTTCTTTGAATTTAGATTTCCGTTTTTCCTGGGCTATGGTTGGTGAGAGGTTACTTTGCTTTATAAAATAGGTGTTTTTTATATGATTCACAGCTAATAATTTGAATGTAATCTGAGTAGTAACCCAGTGGTAACGTGTTTGCTTTGGAAATCGAGTGAAGTGGGTGCAATTCCCGGTTCTCGAAGTTATGATATTTTCATGAGCGAATCATTTCCAACATTACCATTTGTCTTGTGGTGAAGAAAAACATTGTGAGGAAATCTGCATGTAAGAGAACCTAATAAGTTTTCGAAAGACATGTGAAGTCCGCCAACCCGCACTTGGCCAGCGTGGTTGACTATGGCCTCATCCCCATCAAATCGAAGGGAGACTCGTGCCCAGTAGTGGTACATTAAAAAGGCCTGAATTATATCAAAAAGTATACGGATAAAACTGAATAAAAAATTTAATTTACTAAAGCAAAATATCAAAAGGCATGAAATTTGGACTAAAAAATGAACACAAAACAAGTTGACATAAGAACTTGGTATTCTGCATTCGGAGACACTAAAGTGCTCTATGTATCTTTTATTTTAAGCACAACCCTCTTTGTAGATCTGCTAAGTATTCTATGAAGATATTTTCTCGGTTTTTATGCGGTTTTTTCAGCATTGTATTCAAAATGGTTTCTTTTTTAAAATTAACGAGATTTTCTAACGGAAGCGTAAAAATATTCTGTGAAATAATGATTAAACAAATTAAATCAAAATTCCAAGTTTTTTGAGATTTTTTTTTTAAATCATAAGTTTGATTTTAAAATACTATAGCAAAACCAGATATCAGAAAGGTAAAAGATAATTAGGGTGAAGGTCTGTAACTATGTATGTTAGTAATTTCCTTTCGCAAAGACTTGTGTTTTTTTTATATTAACATACAGCACCATCTAGTTCTATGGTAAGCCACGAGGCCTGTGTTATGGATACCAGATAGTTGATACCCTACGCATATATAACTTTAAATACATACATATATAAATATAAACACCCATGACTAGAGTACAAACATTCGTGCTCATTACATAAATGAATGCCCTCAGCGGGACTCGAACCCGCGACCGCTGGCACAGCAAGTAGGGTCGCTACAAATTGAGCCAAATGTGTCGTTTTTCTGACAAACTGGTGGAAAACATTTGAGATTCAGCAAACATTGTTATAATTTAATACCTAATAAAATATTTTGAATTTGAATATCTTCTCCAATTGAGAGCACATATTTCACGATTTTTTAATTGAACCTATTAAATCTCAATAATTATTTATAGTGATTTTAAAGACGGTACCTTGAATAGAGAAACAAAATTATTCCACCTTTTTTTTGTTTCACTATTTAAAGTACACAAATTTGTTGTCAAAAAGTAATTTATTTATACCTGACCTTTTCGATAAATTTTATTTAAAATGAATGAATTTACGTTTAAAGCACAATCGACGTGTTAAAGCTATTTTATTCACATGCCAGTTGCAACACTGTCACGTTGATGGATATATCGGGATCTGATGCAACCGAATTCCTTTTAACTGGCAACAATTAACCCATTTGGAGAGGTTTATTGGAGATATTTACATAATTTATGTAACTAGATGTTTTCTGAGCTATTTCTTTGTTTATATATATATATATATATTACATTTCATACACGTACTAGTTAAATTTCATCCAAATCTGTCCAGTCATTTTAGAGTTATTGAATAACAAGCACACATATATACAATATTTCGTATTTATAAAAGTACTGGCGACTCACCTTCGCTGCGCTCGGGTCCGTCCCAAGTTACGTGTTAACGTTTAGTATAGATTTCTCAGAGATGAGATATTTCCCTGCAGTAAAAAGTATCCTATATATTGACCCGCATGACCAGCTGTCATCATACTAAATTTCATCAAAAACGGTCACACACAGACAAATATACTAAAAGCTATAGATTCGGCTTCTGTATCGATAAAAATGACTGTTTCAATAAGATTTTCCAGAAAATATTTAATGTACAGATTCGACTCAGTCAGAATTTTATTATAATATGTCTAGATAAATAATATTAATGTTAGTACTAAATCTGTTATTTTTATCTCAAATAAAATAATAACTTGCTTACGTTGGTTTAACTTAGTATATTATTTTTTTGTATTAGAGGGTTACATTCTCCAGAGAAAAACAAAGCTTCTACCCAATTTATGAACAGGAAACGTATTCAGAAAAGCCAGACCCAAAGTGAACATTAATCTTCATTCAAAGGTGTAACGAATTGTATTGTGATACGAAATATTTGTTAATTACTGTCATGGAGGAAGTAATAACCCAGTGGTAACGCGGTCGCTTGCTAAACCGAGTGAAGTGGGTTCAAATCCCGGGTCTCGCACCTCTGATATTTTCATGTGCGAATCATTTCCAAAATGATTACCACTTGTTTTATGGTGAAAGAAAACATCGTGAGGAAACCTGCATGTCTGAGAGAACCTAGCAAGTTTTCGAAAGACATGTGCAGTTCGCCAACCTGGACTTGGCTAGCGTGGTATAGCCTGACCCCCCCCTCGCATTGAAGGGAGGCACGGTCCTCCCAGCACGTTAAAAAGAGCGTGGGATGTTAAAAACAGCTGAGTACTGTCATGGACTCATATGTATGTATGTATGTATGTCATTTTTACAAGCTTTTATTTAACTTTCAATGTTTATTGGTATGTTTGTATGGGCCAAATCTTGCGAGCTGAATTAGAACCCCTCCCTCTTATTCTACAGAGTTCAAATTTTATACTTTGATGTTTAATTTTACATTTTATTTTGTTTCGATGACCATGATTATTTATACAAAATATGACGTTTTTAAAGTTTAGTATAGATTTCTCAGAGATGAAGTATTTTACCGCAGTAAAAAGGACCATATATGTATATGTTGACCCGGATAACCAGCTACTATCTTACCAAATTTCATTAAAATCTGTCCAGTGGTTTTTTGGTGATGCGTTCCCAGACAGACAGACAAAAATTCTAAAAACTGTAAATTCGGCCTCTGTATCGATAATACATAATAACTATTTCAATAAAATTTTCCAAAAAATATTTAATGTATATATTTGACTCAATTAGAATTTTATTATATGTATAAATATAAGTAATCTGTGTATTAACAATAATAACTTAATTGTAAAAAACCCAGTTGACAAATACAACTAATGTCCAAAATTAATTCGATTCTAAAATTAGAGCTTCTAACAGCTATAAAGAAGTGCAGAAAATAATCTGAACAAGTTCAGAAACTTTGAAACGAACAGGAAAATGTCGTTGCATATAATTTCCGCATTATGTTCCCACAATCTAACTTTGTCGACAAAAGTTTTTACACACGCTTTCAAATGACCAGTGGAATTAAAATGAGAACATTGAAAGTTAATATTAGATTTTTGAATCTTCTCCAAGATACGAATCTTAGTTTTCTTATTATAATTTTGTTTATTTTATCTATTTATATAAAACAGACTGCCAAAATCAATTTTGAAGATCGAAAAGCTTGTTTTAAAGTTTACAGGTTTCATTAAGAAATAATGAAAAAATATGAATTTTCAAATATTACCTATATTAATATACCTATATATTAATATAGGTACTAAATTGAATATATTAGAGGCAACTTCTATACATATAATAAAATTGTAACTAAAACAAATCTGTACATTAAATATTTTTTGGAAAATCTTATGAAATATTCATTATTATCGATATAGAGGCCGAATCTATAGTTTTTAGAATTTTTGTCTGTCTGTCGGTGACAGCATCACGAGAAAATCACTGGACAGATTTCGATGAAATTTGGTATGATGATTATCCAGGTCAGCATATTATAAGATACTTTTTATTGCGGGAAAATATCTCATCTCTGAGAAATCTGTATTAAACGTTAAAACGTAAGTAGGGACGAACCCGAGCGGAGTGAGGGTGAGTCTCTAGTGTTAAATAAAAGTGACTTTTCGAATTTTGTCGCAAGCTTTGTCATGAGAGAGATTTGTTAAAGCATTCGAAACGTTGTGAACAATATACTAAAATATAGTTTAAATTGGAACATATTAACTTAATATTTAGTTTTTTAAATTATAATAATTATGATACGCGTTGAAGCAAATTAAATCAACAAATGCAAAAGTTTCATGTGCAACGACCTCAAAATGTAGTTCTCATCTTTAAAATATTCAATTTTTTTTAACTTCGTACAATTTTCTACGTCAGAAAAAAAGTAAGCTTCAAACCGATTCACTCTGTTTTATACCATAATAATAATTTTAATATAGCCTTTATTCAGAGACATATATCACAATTTAAAAAAAACAAACAAACAAACAAACAAACAAACAGACTGTTGTCGATGTCGACTCATCAGTAATAATTTTATTTTTATACCAAAATAATTAAAGTTAAATACGTCATTGTAAAGATGTAGATATACCAATCATTTATAGTAATCCAGATTCGAACTTATAATCTCCTTATAGCATCTATTTTAGTACAAAGATAACCCTTCATATAATATAGACATCAGGTGTATAGCCGCGGGCTTTACGTAAGCTCTGAGGCATGAAGGCGTAATATTGTTAACTTTCTTGTTCTGTGCTTTGACGACACGTTTGGCTCAGTTTGTAGTGTGTGTACCTGTTGTGCCAGCGCTAACGGGTTTGATTTCCGCTGGGGGCATTCATTTGTGTGATGATCATGAATTTTTGTTCTCTAGTCATGGGTGCTTATATTTATAATATATATATATTTAAATATGTGTAGTGTATTAACTATCTGGATAACACTGGCCACGTAGCTTATCATTAGATGGTGCTGTGTGTTAGTCTCCCAACATATTTTATTTATTTCTCTCTTCAGCCATTGAACATGTATTGATAGAAAAAACTGATAAGTTATTTTAATCTAACTCTGGACTCGAATCCAGGGTCTTATAATCTGTAAATTTTTTCTACTGAGCAATGACGTATTCAAGCATTTACATAGTAAGTGATTTTTACCCCAGCTCTCGTAATAGAACGTTATCATCCCATGATATACCTCATGGGAAATTATGCCGACTAATTTTACTGATTACAATTGTATAACCTCTGGAGATAAGGTTTTGTTGCCAATTATATTATGAATGATTTTGAAAGACTTTCTTCATATTTTACTTTTTTGGTCTTAATTTTTAAATGTCGCTTCAAAATATAAAGGATGAAAATTCGTGTTAAAATTATCTCGATCAAAGAAAGGAAAATGCTTTACGTTGGGAATTAAAAGATATAAATTCTTGGGAAAATTAAAAGCTTTTTGTGTGCTTAAATACTAAAAGTAATTTTACTTTTGTATCGTTTGAGTGATCAAACATTTAGAGAATAATATATTATAAAGAAAAACAAAATTTAGGTGTATTAAAAATACTTTATTTTCAATTAGGTATATTAAGTATCTAGTAAAATTGAAATTTTTAAGGGTTTCCAACTTGACGCTGGATATTTATAATATAGATATTTTCGAAAAAAACATATCCTATATGTATAATAAATAAGTTGACCGAATGATGTTGTTTTTATAAAAAAATAATCTTGAATTTATATAAAAATTCGAACAATTTAACACTTGCGGATTTTCCAAATTTTCCAATATTTGAACGCAAATAAATTTTAAAATAATATAAACATTTATTAAATTCTTCAAAAACACATTAAGTTACCAATTATATTGTATTGGCTTACAAATTAACAACGAACGAATCTACATTTGCGTTGAATTTCCAACAAAATTACTTAATCTCTCAACACGAAATGAAGTCGATTCATGGCAATGTCGTTATTATTCGTAAATAAAATTGCTTTTTTTATTTGAAATTTATTTTTCTTACTGTTCGGTCTGATCTATATATATATATATATATATATATATATATATATATATATATATATATATATATATATAAATATTATGTTTGGATAAATCACAGAAGCTCTACTCACAAAATACATATATGTATAATACCTACTCATCGCTACGGCGCTTGCTTCGATTACAAAGTGAAACGGGTTCAATTCCCGGCCCTTGCAACTTTGACGTTTTCATGAGTGAATTTCATCTTTAACAGGATAACAATATGCTAATAATACCTAAAAACCAGTGTGGTGAACTAGAACCTAAGCTCATAGCCAGTGGTGTAGCTTAGTCAATGCAACCAATGCGGTCGCGTGAGGCCTCTGATTCAAGGGGGCCCCACCGGGCCACAAACTTTTCTTTTATTTGAAAGAATTTTTTCGAGGACTGTCTAAAGACATGCACATGGGTTACTCTATAAATAGAGTATTAAAAAACTATCGCAAGAAAAGAGGGTACTTAATTAAAAAAAAGTGAAAAGTATGTAAAGTTTCATTGAAAAAAGAATTGCTGTTTCATTTATTTATAATACTATAATAAAAACCAGGTTTCAGGTGTCTACTGCCAACTCGCCGACTTTTCACGCTCAACGGTCCACATTCGTTTTTATAATAGGCAAAGGGCCTCCTTTGCCCATTATAGAATGACATTTTTTTTTGCATTGGGGCCCAAAAAGGCCAGTTACGCCTCTGCCTATAGTATTGAAGAGAGACTAATGTAACACGACGTTATACGAGTAAATTATGATTATTTAGTACCACTGTTCGCCCAGTAGTAAAAATTAGAACATAACCCTATGAAAAGCAATGTAAACAGAATTTACCTATCAGTATAGAAAAAAATATTTCCAATTTTTTTTATTGATGATTGAATACTTAAGCTCACCAATAGCTACTAAACACAAAAAAAGGAAATTGGTTAACAAATAGAGGAAAAAAAGGTACTGAACCGTTTTGTCTTTGCCTATTTATATATAGACTAGCGACTCACCCTCGCTTCGCTTGGGTTCATCCCTAGGTTGATTGGCCATACAAATTTTTATCCCCATTTTCACCCCGTTAAAAGATGATTTCCGGAATAAAAAATCAACTTCCAGATACAGAGTTTCAAGTGAGCTAATATTAGCATGTAAAAAAATGAACCTGCTTACTATGTATATTTTAAATAACATTTTCTACGGTGATCTTGGCTAAAAAATGACCCCATTTTTCCTTCTGAAAGGGAGATGAGTGTCGTTAGTGAAGAAATACATCACAAATATCATCCAAACGACTGCGAAAGATAATTTTGTATACAACGTCCCTCCATTATATGAGTATTTTGTATTACGTGATATACTCGTAAGTTATCTATCTATATCTACACTAATATTATAAAGAGGAAAGATTTGTATTTTTGTATGTTTGTAACGAATAAAGTCAAAAACTACTGAACCGATTTAGATGAAATTTTGCAGAAGATAGCTTAGGAGCCTGGGAAGGACATAGGATAGTTTTTATCCCGAAAATCCTCCGTTACGGGGGTGAAAATAGTATGAAATTTTCTATGAGGAATCAATTTAGGGGTGAACCTAAGCAAAGCGAGGATGAATCGCTAGTATTATATATTGTACTAGAAAGCTTAATACTTATCATAACTTCTGATGCGGTAGAACTGAAGTTAAATAACTAACAAATATTGTCCATTTGACCAGAAAGGAGATGACCGGTTTTACGACCTTGTTTGCGAAAAAGCTCGACGGATATTGAATCTAAGTAATTGATAATTTTTATATTGAAATAAAGTTTTTTATTTGTAATGTAAAGATTAGTTAGCATTTAAGGTTTATTTGTATACTAGTGACTTAATTTTGCTTCGCTCGAGTTCGTCCCTAGGTATGTTTTAACGGTTAGTATGGAAGAGATAGAGATATACATAATATTATATAAGTAATAGGTATAGAAAATTAAGTAAGTACTTTAAAAAACTTGAAAATATCGAATTCGACTCGCATTTGACCGATTTTTACTTTGTTCAACAGACATATTTATTTCAAAATCACGGTGATACTCTTGCTGCATATCAACGGATCAACAGCAGATTAACGGGAGATCCCAACAATCTATCTGTGATTCTCCTCACTAGAGATAAGAATTTGACATAAATTATATGGAGCTTAGGTTACATATATCTTTAGTAAGGTATCTTTTAGAGATATAAGTTATTGGAAAACGTAATACGTAGAACTTCACTGGCATCAAAAGCATTTTATTACTTACAACATTCTTGATTATCTTGATTGATAAGTTTCGAGTAAAAATATTATTATAAAATTACTTCAATAAAAATAATAATATATTACGTTAATAAAAAATAAATAAATAAATATGTTAGGACATAAACACACAGTACCATCTAGTTACATGGTAAGCTACGTGGTCTGTGTTATGGATACCAGATAGTTGATACATTTGCACAAACATTCGTGCTCATCGTACAGATGAATGCCCCCAGCGGGACTCGAACCCGCGATCACTGCCACTGCAAGTAGGGTCACTACAAACTGAGCTAAACGTATCGTCAAATAAAGACCTATAAAGGAAATGATCTATTTATGTGTCGAGTTTCATTTAACACTGCTTTAAAGTTTAATCATGATTAAAAACATACAAAAACAAGGTTTTTTAAATGAAATGTAAATATTAATTTTGTTTGAGATATGTATTATTATTGAACCTTAAACCTGTACATAAAGTAATATTATCTTTTTCCATATTTAAATTTTTTTGGTTAGGTTTTTAAATTGTGTTTAAATGATTCTTTTTCAGAAGAACAGAAAATTCATGCATAATTATATTATCAATATACTAGCGACTCATCCTCGCTCTAGTTTATATTTAGTACAGATTTCTAAGAGAGGAGATATTTTCCCGTAGTAAAAAGTTTCCAATATGTTGACCCGGATAACCAGTTGTTATATAAATTTTATCTAAATCTGACTAGTGGTTTTTTCATGATGTATTCTCAACAGACAGACAGAAAGACAAAAATGTTAAAACTATAGATTCGGCCTCTGCATCTTTAATAATGACTATTTCAAAAAGAATTTCCAAAAAATATTTAATGCGCAGATTTGACTCAGAATTTTGTTATAATATGTACCCATAGATAATTTCTCAAATAAATTTAATAAAAAACTTAAAAAAAACCGACTTCAAAAAAACCGAGTCTTATTGAAAACCTCCTCCTTTTTTTTCTTCGGTTAAAAATATCAAAAAATACAGCAAGCGTTACTCTGAAATCTAAGAGATGGGATTGTTAAATATAATAAATTAAGATTTTCATTAAATCAATCAAAAATTAAAGTTTGAACATCTTTTATAAAACTCTTAATTAAAATTCAAACACGATTTTACATAATTTTGCGAAGTGACAAATTGTTTTAACGTAGACATTCAAAGGTCTTATAGGCCTTGAATGTATAAAATATTGAATTTATAATAATAAATATGAAGTAAAATGCTATTGTATATTTAAAAAAAAAACATTTAAGTACAAACACTGTTTTAATATCTGTCGAGAATCTTAATTAGTCGGCTGAATTTTCAGCACAAAAACCTAGTGTTAGCTCTTTTGAAACTGATGAACGGATCTGGATGAAATTTCGCATAGAGATAGATTAAAGTCTGGAATAGCACATGGGTTACTTTTTATCCCGTAAAATGTACAGTTCTCGTGGAATAGATTTATTTTTGTTTTTCTAGAGGCGAACCCGAACTAGCGAGAGTAAGCAGCTAGTATTAGAAATAAAAACTTCGCTGCGCTTGAATTCGCCTCTGGGAAATCAAAAACAAACTTATCCCACGGGAACCGTATATTTTTACGGGATAAAAAGTAGCCTATATGTTATTTCAGACTATAATCTATCTCTGCGTCAAATTTCATCTAAATTCCGTTCAGCCGTTCTGGCGTGAAAGAGTTTTTATTTATAATATTAGTATAGATTAAAATATTTCCCAATTAATTTATTGTCAATAAATTTATTTTTAAATATAATTTAACTACTTTAATTTTCGACGGAATTATATAAATTAAGCAAAATTAAATAACATTCATTTGTAAACGAAAATATTTCATTTGTTTCGAGTTCCATCGAACGAATTTTATAATAATTAAATTGATTAATCGTATGAAGCAATTATTGTATGTTTAAATTAAATTTTCTCACAGAAACAATCATATCAGCACGTTATTTCGGGTTCAAACGGGTTCGAGTTCCGGATTGAGCTAAAAATGATTAAGACTAAGATTTTGTGTCTCAAGCTTTTGTATGGCAACATTTTTCATATAATTTTCTTTTGTTAAACGATTTCTTATTTAAGTTTAAGTACTAACAATAAATTATTTATTTATTCTTTATAAAATACTCACGACTGAGAATAATTTATGAACGAAAAATCTAATTCCTCATGTAGCAAAATAATAAAGCTTTCATATTATTATGATATATTAATTTGCTTACGCTATTTTGAATACTTAATTCTCTTTCTTCCATATATTAAAATGCCAACTAAGTCGAATCTTTACATTAAATCTTATTGAAATAGTCATTATTATGGATACAGAGGCTTAATCTATAGTTTTTAGAATTTTTGCCTGTCTGTTTATCTGTGTACGTATCACGAGAAAACCACTTCACAGATTTTGATGAAATTTGGTATGATGATAGCTGGTTATCCGTGTCAACATATAGGATACTTTTTACTGCGGGAAAATATCTCATCTCTAAAAAATCTATACTAAACGTTAGAACGGTGGAGCGAGGGTAAGTCACTAGTATATAGATAAATAAAGGTATATAGCTTAATGACTTATTTTTATAAATACAATAAGAATATAACAATAAGTAATGTAGGATATAATATTAATTACAATGAAAAAGCTAGAGAAGTCATTATTAATCGTTCTTGCTAGGGTTGCTAAAAATGTGAGGTCAAATATACCTATATATTTTTTATTGTTATTTTTATAGTGTCATTAGTGAGTAATTTTAATATCAATAGTTTTTTGGTCTAGTGGTAAAGAAGCAAGTATGTACGATAAATCATCTCTCAAAGGGATTATCTACTGTAGAATTTAGTAGTTTAAGGATATCTAGTTTGGTTAAACAAACGCTATCAATAGATTGGTAAAAATCGATAGTTTAATTTACCTTCCAATTATTCACGGTAACACTAAATTGTTATTCTTCTAAAGGTTATATAATCATACTAGTTCTCAAAGCTTGTATTACATTAGTATCAAATAAAGCAAGCGCTGTTAAGAAGTTAAACTTTTACAAATGGAATCAGTCCTTTTTAACGTCCCACTGCTGGGTATGGACCTCCCTTCAATTCGAGTGGGATTAGGCTATAGTCCACCACCCTGGCCAAGTGCGGGTTGGCGGACATCAACCTTGAAAACTTGTTAGGTTTTCTGACATGCTGGTTCTTCCGATGATTTTCTTTACCGTACGACAAGTGGTCATGGATCATATTGGAAATGGTTGGCACTAATCATATCAGAGGTGTGAGACCTTATAGCTTTTAATGCAAAAGCTATCTTAAAAATATATAATATATTAAAAAAATTACATGATAGTTTACACAACATGTAATCTATACATATAAAAATTGTAATTAAGTCGAGTCTGTACATTAAATATTTTTTGGAAAATCTTATTGAAATAGACATTATTATCAATACAGAGGCCGAATCTATAGATTTTAGAATTTTTGTCTGTCTGTCTGTTACCGGATCACAGAAAAACCACAGGAGGGATTTTGACATCATTTTAGACATATTAATCTTTTATAGAAGAAAAGCAATATGAAAAATTTTGAAAAAACCCACGACGGTTAAAAAGTAATTGAAAAAGGATAAAATAATTTAAAAATCTGGGGCTGCCATTATGCACTAGTTTTGCAGTTTTAGAGTAACGTGAATAATTGGAGATTTTTTAGCGCTATATTTATACCCATAATGGGTAGGCCGTGCCCCTACAATGGGGACTTTCTTAGATTTACGTGAATGTTTGATGCGAAATAATCCGAAAAGATAGTTTTATTTAAAGATGATACTTATTTTTACTTACGATGAACTTTAAAATAGTAATGGCAGCCCCCGACGGATATGCCATCTACCGTCTCCGTTCCGTTGCGGATAAAAACTTTGTAACAAGTTATTGTTTTAAGAGCAAATATTCAAGATTTCTTTTTTAATAAAAAAGCGATATTGGCAACCCTAATTAACATAGGGGAATATATACGTTACATTAACCTCGAAGTAGTCAGTTATGAGTGCTATGACATATTAGTAGCGTCCATCTTGAGGGTTAACGACGTACATTTTTGTTCCGAACGGACAGAATGATGATGTCCCATAAACATATATATGTTCATGGGTTTGTTTTTGATATATCTTTATTATAAAAAATGTATTTTTATATATACTAATATTATGAAGAGGAAAGATTTGTTTGCTTGTACCGAATAAGCTCCAAAACTACTGGACTGATTTAGATGAAATTCGGTAAGAAGATAGTTTGAGACCCTGGGAAGGATATAGGATAGCTCTCATCATGGAAATCATCCCTTACGGGGGTGAAAATAGGGATAAAAGTTTGTATAAGGAACCAATCTAGGGGCGAATCCGAGCGAAGCGAGGGTGACTCGCTAGTTTTTGATAATATATATCACCTGTCCCTGCATGTGCCAGGTGATATATATGAAAAATAAAAAAAATAAAATTATGTAATTTTCATTACATTATTTTACAGTAATGGTAATTAATAAATATAAATAACTTGCAAACAATACTTTGCTTAATTCATAAAGAGCTATAGGCTTAATTTTACCCATTGAAATGAGATATAGTTGGGATTCGATCGCTTTATTGGCTTAATAATAATAATACGTATAGATTTATTTGATTTATTTTAATTTTCTCTTTAATTGAAACACAGTTTATTGACCCTACTTGCTATTCCAACGGTCGCGGGTTCGAGTCCCGCTGGGGGTTTTCATTTGTGTGATGAGCACGAATGTTTGTACTCCAGTCATGGGTGTTTATATTTATAATATTACGTATGCATTTAAAGTTATATACTCTTATGTGTAGTGTATCAACTATCTGGTATACATAACACAAGCCTCGTAGCTTATCATGGAACTAGATGGTGCTGTGTGTTAATGTCCCAACATCTTTATTTATATTTATTATTTAATTTCATATCATTTATTACATAATTTTATTTAACTTTCATGAACTGATGAACAAATTCATTAACTAAGATCTATACATCTATGTGGATCAAAATTTTCAAGTAATACATTCAATCACTTGCTGGTGTCTGATTTAGCTGTTTGACATGTGTATGGAACTTCTATAACAATGCAAAAGTGTCTGTCTGTGAGTTCAAAATAAGTATATTTTCCCAAGTACATAGAGATATTTATATGATTGCAGTACCTAAACGACCATGTTTAAACTTGTCTGTCTGTCTTTCTGTTTGTCTGGGGTAATATTTGGAACGGCTTAACCGATTGTAATGGGACTTTCATTGAAAGATAGAAGATTTCGTAGGGCTACATAATATAGAGTATTTTATATTCCGGGTATGTATATAAGTAACAGATTATGAATAAGATAAGTTTTTAGAATTCTTGTATGTATTTTAATTTCTTTTTTTGTAGATCATAAAGATATTATATTTGAATATGTATTTGTAGTAACTGTGTTTTTAATAAATTTTCGCTGATTACTAATTATTTTTGGTTACGTAGCCTCCAGCCCAGATAATTAAAAAAGTTATTTACTTACAATAAAGCAAATACATTAAAATTGTAAATACACTTAATTATATTATACAACTAGCGACTCACTCTCGCTCCGCTCAGGTTCGTTCCTTGTTGCGTTTTAACGTATAGTATATATAGATTTCTCAGAGATGAGATATTTTACCGCAGTAAAAAGTATCCTATATGTTGAGCCGGATGACCAGCTATCATCACACTTTAGTATGATTTCGATTCAATTTATTGAATAGTAATCTGTTTAGTGGTTTTCTCGTGATGCATTTCCAGACAGACTGACAAAAAATCGAAAAACTATAGATTCTTGCGATGTCTGCCTGTCTGTCTGTCTGTTACCACATCACGGAAAACCACTAGAGGGACTTTGATGAAATTTGATATGATGATAGCTAGTTATCCAGGTCAACATATGGGATAGTTTTTACCGCGGGAAATTTTCTCATTTCTGAGAAAAAATACAAAAACTGCAATGTAAGAATATACTAATACGTAAAACCTAAGAATTTGGTTTTTAGTCATGTGAACGTGGGCGGAGCCGCGGGCAATGCTAGTAATAAAATAATAAGAGTACAATTTAAATATCCTATCCTAAAGATGTAAATCACTTTAAGGTTTTTTGTCAAATGTATTCACTCCTTTTTTAACTTCCCACTGTTAGGCACGGATATTGGGCTTCCTTCAATACGAGGGGGGTGAGACTGTAATCCACCACGCTGGCCAAGTGCGTGTTGGCGGACTTCACATGTCCTTCGAAAATTTGCTAGTTCTCTTCAAACATGCAGATTTTCTCACGATGTCTTCCGTTACCTTAAGACAAGTACTTACCATATAAGAAATCATTCCCACATGAAAACATCAGAGGTACGAGACCCGGGATTTGAACCCGTTTCACTCGGTTTAACAAACGAGTATCTATTCCTGTTTAATATTTATTCATGGCACTGAGGCTCTTGAATTTCAGATTTGTATTTTCATATAAATTCGCCACATCCGTACATTTCCTTCTGTGAATATAATTTGCCTAAATCTATAAGTTCTGCTGTATTTACATAGGATACCTTGCTATTGATAATGAACCGTGTGGATTGTTGGTTTAGGATTTCCTATATCTAAACGGTTTTGCCGATTTGATTTAAATAGTGCTAGAATATACTTTGGTTAAAGTAATTAATTATTAGAAACAGTTTTTGATAATAGGTGAAAATAACTTGACTCCTTATATGGTAGGTGTAGATTCGATTTGCCCAATTTGGGTGGGGTTTATTATTTTTTGCAGGTTGCCCACTTCGGTGGGCGGTGTTTGTGTGGTGTGGGGCTGCTCCGGGTACTTCTCTGATCAGCAGAGTGGACTTAGGAGTGGCCTCCCTTTTTTTTTGGGTTGAGAGTCTTCCCATAATGGGGTTGTCCCGCTTGGGGCGGCCTCATGGTTGGCGTCGCGGTTGTATGCGAGAGCGATCCCGTGGCGTCCCACATGGCGGCAGGGGGGGAAGTTGGGTTTTAGTGGGTATGCCGGTCTCATTAGCCGGAGAGTCTCCACATAACCACCCCGGGGGAAGTCGGGTGGTATCCGTAATAGGATTTTCCAACTATAAAAAGAAAAAAAAGGTGTAGATTCGATATGTATTTCTTAACCTATTGATTTTTTCTTAATATTAGATGTAAATTCACCGGATGTCCTTAGATATAATGAAGCATAATATACCACAGTAGCGACTCACCCTCGCTCTGCTTGGGTTCGTTCTTCTATATGTGTATAAGTATCCTATATGTTGACCCGGATAACTAGCTATTATCACCGCTACATTACTCATTTTTTTATTTCAAAGTACATTAAATATTTTCTGGAAAATCCAATTGAAATAGTCATTATTATCGATACAGAAGCCGAATCTGCAGTTAATTTGACTTTTTGTCTGTATGTCTTTCTTCCTGGGAACGCATCACAAGAAAACCACTTGACAGATTTTGATGAAATTTTGTATGATGATAGCTGGTTATCCGGGTCAACGCATAGGATACTTTTTGCAGCAGGAAAATATATCATCTCTGAGAAATCTATATTAATCTTTAAAACGTAGTATACTAACCGTGAGTCGCTAGTGTTATAATACATAATTAAGAAATTTTAACAAAATAGTTGTTTCATCTTAAAATATTTCTACTATCCTACCTACCTAATGGTCCATAATAATTCTTCTGCCGAATAACATAAAAAAACAAACAGATTAGATTAAGTTTACCTTCAGTGTGGTAACAAACAGCGTCAATTTATTTCACAAACACTAATAAATTATGGTAGAAAAATATTTGTACAGTTGATGTTGAAAAAAGAAATAAGTTACAAGGTCGATACAGTGTAAGGGATGAGTTACGGCGTATTATAAAATATAAATATTTATATTCTACATAATTATCTTATTTCTTACTAATATTATAAATACGAAAATTTAGATGTTTGGATGATTGTTACTATTTCACGCCAGAACGGTTGAACGGATCTGGATGAAATTTGGCACAGAAATAGATTATAGTCTGGAGTCGCATATTTTTATCCCGGAAAAATATACGGTTCCCGTAGGATAGATTTGTTTTTGTTTTTCTAGAGGCAATTCCGAACGGAACCCGAACGAAGCGAGGGTGAGCCACTAGTTAGCAATAAATGGGCATCGCGTAGGGTTTAGATGACATTTTTTTTATCCAAAAATTTTTAAGGCTCGTTTTTAGTTATGAAGCCACGTTAACAATTAAAATAGAAGGAAGATTTTGCTTTGTATTTACGTAAGATTTAAAAAAAAATCATGAATATAGCTACCCATATTAAATCATTTAAATAGTTAAACAATAGCAACATTTTTTTTTTATTTTAAGATAGGTACTTCATTTATAATGAAAAGCGACACATTAGAAAACAAAAAATAAAATTAAACCGCTAAGAAAATGAAAGAGTAGGTTTATTTAACATTTCAAATACTTATAAATCTAACAAAATATTATAGACAAGCAGAACTTACGGCTTCGCTCGCGCTAAAACTAAAAAAAACTCTAAAAAGGTAGGTTTTATACAAACTTTCATCCCCTAGTTAACCCTCTAATGGGATGAATTTGGAATAAAGCTAAAACAAGTATTTATTTAATTGTATTTAAGACCATTATACCAAGTTTCAAGTAATTCTGATCACAAATATATATATATATATATATATATATATATATTTTGGGTTAACGTGTTTTTGTAGCCATGTCACTTTCCAGCCCTCCAACAATTTCCACACAAAAAGTAACGCCAATCCGTCATTCTGTTTCGTCGTAAAAGAATGACAAATAAACAAACACACTTTCACATTAATAATATTAGTAAGTATGGAAATATGAATATGGATTATTATGTTAATAAAATAACAAAAGCTTATAATTTGGAATGCAAAAACCATTTTTCGTACCCAATTTGATTGATTGTTCTATCCCGGTAACACAATATCGATAGTTTCCTCCATTTACAGCGTCAACAAGTTTATTAAATAAATTTTCTCATAAGCATATAATTTAATGTATGTATTTTGTTTTTGACTATCAACAGAAAAAAATCTATGTGTTTTTTTATATTCTTTGGTCACAAATAACTAAATATGTCAATTAGATTAATTGAATCAGAGCAAAAAGCTAGTTATATATTCATATTATAATATGCTAAGTTTTTTACCACGAAAACCCAATTTATTATTTATTTTAATAAAATTTTTGATCATAAACAGTTTTAGACTTTAGACCCTAAGCATCCTACAGTCATTCTCATTCTATTTGAAAAAATATTTAAGTAGTATGAAACTTGAAGTATTATAAATCCGAAATTATCAATATTAATCAAAATCAGCCGGATTTTGATAAAATACATATAACACATAGGCTACATACGCACTTAGCTAAGCGAGGTGAAGTCGCTAGCATGGTATACACACACATATATATATATATATATATATATATATATATATGTTTTTCATGAAACAAAAAATAGCACTTTATTAACGTCCCACTGCTGCCTCCCTTTACCACAGCACGAATCTGTCCAAAGTCCACTACGCTGGCCAAGAGCGGGTTGTCGGACCTCACATATCTTTTGAAAACTTGCTAAGATCTCTCAGACATGCATTTTTCCTCACGATATTTTCCTTCACCGTAAGACAAATAGTAATTACGTTGGAAATAATTGAAATTGAAAATATCTGAGTGACACCCGGGATTTGAACCCGCTTCACTCGGTTTCTCAAGCGCCATTTACCGTGAGCTGTTACCAAAGAGCTTCCACTGCCTAACACAAAAAAAAAACATTAAAACAACATCAAGTTGCAATCTCTTTTGCTTAAGTCAGTTAAGAAGCTTAATGAACTCACGTATACTTTTGGGAATGTTCTAAGAATATTATACTCGCCACTTTCGTCATATTACACGAACGCGATTAAGATGTACGAGCAGCGTTAGCTTCATAATGCTGTGGATTACTCGTTCTTGTATCCTTATTTTCAACCGACTCCTTAAAAAAGGAGGTTCTCAATTCGCCTTTTTATTGTATGTTTGTTACCTCAGTACTCCGTTACATATTAACCGATAGATACCTAATCAAATATTTTCGAAGTCGGTGCCAGCCGATACACAAAGCACACCGACTTCGAAAATATCTGATTAGGTATGTATAGTAAACGGAAACTACCAATCAGTAATTTTTTTACTTTTTAGTGTTTTTTTTTGAGGTCGGTTTTTATTTTTTTAATAAAAAGTATTATTATCGTGATACTAGCTACTTGCCCTTACTTTGCTCGCTATTATTTACAGGTAGCGCCACTTTTTGACACATCTTATTACTAACAGCCTATATGTTACTCTAAGTATCAGTCGCTTTGGCGTAAAGAAACGATGAATATACTCATTCATTCAAATTTCACACTTACAATTATAGATAAAGAGAATAAAATATATTAAATTAGTTTAAAATGAAACTTTTGGTATAATATGATTCTACTTAAACTTAGTTATGTATATTTTTATTTGAAATATTATTTTTCCAGCGGCCTTGTATTAATAATTCGATCTAAGACTTACATTACAGCCTTCGTAAACAGCATATTTTATAATATTAAATGAGTAATTCTTGCATATAATTTATAAATTTATTTCGTGTATTTCGGTAATGGCTGTAACGATTTGGATAAAATTTTGGATAAAGTTTTCAGATAAGGTCTTGCTTTTTAAGTTTATCTATAGAAAACATCATGTTTTTTCTAAAAGAAACGCCATTTTTATATCTTTTACGAAAAAAAAAACAAATAAAACGCTGAACGAATCCTAGATTTGATAATAATATATCTAAAGATTCAGTTCTAAAATTTTTGATTTTGAGTCGAACCGTTACCAATAGTAAGTGAACACTTAACATTTTCAAACGATTTCAAATAGACAATTTATCGCTGAATGAAAATAACAATAGGCCAGAAATATTACAATAAATGGCTTTTAACACAAAAGCACGCTCGATTGCTTCGTACGATAAAGCTCTAGTAGCTTTTATCTGTTCTATTTTCAAGTATAACTATACAATATACATATGATATAGTGGCATTGCTGTAGTTTAGATATCAGCATGAACGGCTGCAAAAGGTCATGGATTTGAGTCCCAGGTCAGGCTAAATGTAATTATTGAGGGGTTCTTAGAAACTCTTCAGTAGTATCCCGAAACTCGGAAGTTGGCAGTGACAGTGACCTCTTGGTTTGTCCTGCATCTGATCTGTCATCGGTTGTGTCGAATTATTGTTCCACACACACGCACATGATTAATCTCAGTGAGATTGGTCATGTGCGTTATATATTATATATTATTTATCGTGCGCTATAGGAAAAAAATTATGAGAAGTAGAATATTTCTGTTCCTAGATAAGTTATACAAAAGTTGCGATTTATTTTACTTACAAGCGACTGACCCTCGCTGCGTTCGGGTTCGTCCCTATTTACTTTTTAACGTTTAGTATAGATTTCTCAGAGATGAGTTATTTTCCCGCAGTAAAAAGTATCCTATATGTTGACCCAGATACAAAATCTGTCCAGTGGTTTTGTCATGATACGTACCCAGGCAGAGAGACAGACAGATATTCTAGTAACTATACATCAGGCCTCTGTATAGATATTAATGACTAATTCAATAAGATTTTGCAAAAAAAAATGTACAGATTCGACTCATTTAGAATTTTATTATAGATATGTATAGAAAAACTATAAGCAAATTACATACTGTAAAAGACAAATTTTATCTTTGTTAAGTTATCTACTTCTGATCATGATATTATTTATTTTTATAAACATTCGTAGTTCAAATACCGCCTACGCTTTGCTGAGACAAAATAATGCTTGCCTAAAATATAAAGGACACTATTAGCTAGCTATTCGCCATTTACTATATATTTTTTTAGATAAAATTCAGAAATAGTTTATATGTAATGGGTAATTTACATATTTTAATACTAGGATTGATTTCAAGGTCTACTCTGCGATCAGTGAAGTAGCAGGTAGTAGGTAGGGTCAGGGGTGTTGTAGTGTGTGCGCAAGCGATCTTGCAACGCCCCATTGCACTACGGCGATGGGTTCCGCTGTGGGTTTTAGTGAGTAGGAGTCTCACAGTACCTTGCCCGTTATGACGGTTGGCAGGCTGGGGAAACCCTATGATGGGTTTCCCCAGCGAAAAAAAAAAAGAAAAAAAGGTAGTAGGTAGGGTATCACGATATCTAAATTTACGCTGGCTAGATTTTCAGACGCTACTGAGCCAAAACACGTTAAAGTAAACACATATTTTTGGGATAACAAATAATAATGCAGAAAATAAAATACAATTTTTTGTATAAATCGGTTAAAATAGAACTTTATCAAGAAACAAGTCCGTAATTTGAAATGATGCAACCATACATTTTGTAGGAAATTCTTTAAAAGAATGAATGTGACAAGTGTGTCGGTCTAACAAGTATTTATGAGGGGCTTGCACTGCGGTGAATACAGCAAATATGAAATATTACTTTTAATATTATGGAGCAATACGATTCTATTATCATTTACTCCGTAATTATTAGATCAATATAACGGTTTATTCATCTTGAAAGATCGTGGGTTTGATTCCCGAATAGTACTATTCTTGTATTATATATACATATTGTATGTCAAATATAAAATAATAGGCAGCCTTCACATATTGGCTGCCGAAAAATTACTAGGTACTCTCAGACATGCAGGTTTCCTCACGATGTTTTCCTACACCGTAGATATGTGATATTCATGTCAAAAATAATTTGCATATGAAAATATCGGTGCATTACCCGGGCTTAGAACCCGCTTTACTGAGTTTCTCAATCGAGTATGTTACCACTGGACTTCCACTGCCTAAAGAATTACTTACTTTTTACATAAAATATCTTTAAGAAAACCGACTTCAAAAAAAGACTTTATAAAGCAAAGATTAATATACAATAATATTAATATACTAAATGATAAATATATATAAATAATTAAATGTCTATCCAACATCTTTTAAACATAATTTCACATACTGATATCGATACCATTTCACTCTAAATATGTTTTAATGAAACAGAAACATTTCAATAATTACATATAATAATTAAATATTATGACATAAACATATCAATGTTATTAAGAGCACACAAATTAAATTATAGTTATATATTAAACTAGCAGAACCCACAGCTTTGTTCGCATTCTATCTACAAAAAAATACTCTTCAGCTTTATGTTATAACTAGCATTGCCTGCGGCTCCGCCCACGTTCAGATGACCAAAAACCAAATTCTTAGGTTTCACATATTAGTATACTCTTACAATGCAGTTTTTGTATTTTTTCTCAGAAATCAGATATTTTCAAATAAATTCAATTCAATGATAAAATGTATCCTATATGATGACCGGCTATCACCATTATTTATTATATGTATAGATTACTGCTCTGCTTCCTTGGGTAGTAGCATGATGATATATAGCCTATAGCCTTCCACATTAAACGGGCTATGTAATGCAAAAAGAATTTTTGTTTTTTTTTTATCAGATTGATTTCCACCAATTACAACATTCATTTCTCGATTATGCAAATACGATGCAATCCAATCAATAAATTTCCCACAAATACCATAATTCCTTAATTTATGTAGTAGAATATTGTGGTCAACTATGTCAAAAGCCTTGGCTAAATCTGTATAGATGCAGTCTACTTGCCCGTTATTGTCTAACACTTCAGATATATCCGTAACAAATGAGGCTAAATTAGACATTGTGGATCTATTCCTTAAAAATCCATGTTGATTTTCTATCATAATAGGTTTTACGTACCAACTGAGCGATCTACATACAATAATTTCAAAGATCTTTGAGAAGACGGAGAGTATACAAATGGGTCTATATTTAGTTATATCTTTTTTATCTCCACCTTTAAATATAGGTACAACCCTGGCCTTTTTCCATACACTCGGAAATGTGCCATCTGCTAGGGATGTTTGAAATAAAATAATTAAAGGATTTGCTAATGTCTCCGCGCAATTTTTTGCACAAATGGGTGGAATATCATCAGGGCCTGCGCCTTTATGTATATCAAGTTTCTTTAATTGATTTATGACTTCTTGCTTTTCTATACATACATTAGCAAGTTGCAAATTAAAATTAGATTGAGCATTTGTACATGAATTTAAAGCTGAAATGTTGTTATATGTCATATATGTATTTGAGAAGTGTATAGCAAATTGATTACAAATATCTCTTCCGTTAGTAAATTCACAATCGTTAAATGTCATTAATGCAGGATAGTCACATTTATTATTTATATTTAGTATACATCTAGGATAATTGTTATTGAAAACAATTTTGAAACTCCAGCATGAACAACATCTAACGGTAATTAATTTATGATCTAGTTTAGAATGAAATTACTTTGCAGCACTCATTAATAACTCGTCGTAATCCAGTCTATAGTGGAGGAACATTTGTCACGGCCTTTGTAGCTATTTATCTTGTAACCCTACGTGTACGAATCCTTCAAATTATTGTATATATCAAGAACTTTGGTACTAAATTTAAGTAAGTTTAACATTTTGATCAGATTTCCACTTTTATACGCTTAGGCTAAATGGGGAAAACGAAATCCTTATAAATTTTTATATATTTGTTTGGAAGCCCTAATAGAGTATCGTATGTAAATATTTTGCAGTTTCAATAATATTACATACATATATGTCGAATGGATAACCTCTTTTTTTGTACTCGGTTAAAAAAGCAATAATTATTAATTATTGAAATAGAAAATCATGCATATTAATGTCTATTTAACTATCTATATGTAATTAATTATCCCACTAATCCTATTTCTGCTGGGGATTTATGTGAATATTCACAAGATAATATGAAACTGAAAAGTCAAACCAATTAGCGTTACTGGGAATTAGCTATTAATCAATTTATATTATAACTAGCGACTAACCCTCGCTCCACTCGTGTTCATCCCTTACATTTTAACGCTTAGTATAGTTTTCTCAAAGATGAGGTGCATATTTTCCCGCAGTAAAAAGTATCCTATATGTTGTCCCGGATAACCAGCTATCATCATACCAAATTTCTTCAAAAACCCTCCAGTGATTTTTCTGTGATACGGTCACAGATAGACAGACAGACAGACAGACAGAGACAGACAGACAGACAGACATACAGACAGAAAAAATATCTAAAAACTATAGATTCGTCCTCTGTATCGATAATAATGATTATCTGATACAGATTCTAATCAGTTAGGATTTTATTATATGTATATATATAAAATACGTGTAGATTTTCCAAACCACAAATTATTTATCAATAATTAAATGATTGGAAAAAATCCGTAATATATGATGTAAAGAGGATAAACATTGCTATAAATTAATTATTTCATTGAAATATACTATGATACAAAATAAAAAGTAATAATGTTTTATTTTTTTATAGATATGGTGGCTTTATAGGTGTTCCTAATTTCTTGCTAAGTTGTGATATTTTTTTTAAATTACAGATAATATAGAGGAGATTTAACTAAATAAGAATTTAGTGTCCAATTAAACAAAAAACATTCATGAAAATCGGTGAACAAATGGCAAATCTTTCTTCTTTTTTGATTTCGGTTAAAAAAGGGCTTGAAATATTTTAATCACTCGAACAAAGTTCAAGTTATCAATTCTAACTTCGGATTTTTGGATCTCATCAATCAAATAAAAAGGCAGATGCTTTTAGCTAGTAATTTAATTAATCAAATAAATCATGATCTTACTCTTCTGAAATATGATATCTTAAAGAAATTCTAAAATTAATTTAATTATAACAGTACTATTATATTGACGACACGTTTGGCTCAGTTTGTAAGTTTTGCTAAGTTCGGCTAAGTTTGTTTGACCCTACTTGCTGTGCTAGCGGTCGCGGGTTCGAGTTACGCTAGGGGAATTCATTTGTGTGATGACGAATATTTGTACTCCATTCATGAGTGTTTATATTTATAATATGTATGTATTTATAGTAATTAGTGATATATGTGTAGTGTATCAACTAACTGGTATCCATAACACAAGCCTCGCAGCTTACCATGGAACTAGATGGTGCTGTGTGTTAATGTCCCAACTAATTATTTATTATGAACTGGAATAACTTATAGGTTACTGTTAGACATCTAGTCATATAATGGCAGAGTAAGTTGCCAGTAGAAATATAAAATTGTTGTTGTATGGAAACCATTCATACAAATACCTTCGATGTCCAAACAATGGGAAAACTCTTAATTGTTTCAACATTCCAAAGCGAGTTGTGAACCGCAAACCGAACACAACATGCTCTGCAAAGCTTTGTGGTCAAAATTGAATACGAGTGTTTATCTCAATATTGGTCAATGTCGATTGTTTCCTTGAATTTTCATTAAATGTGGATATCTATTACCTGTTGCTGTTTGAAGCTATTTTGATTAAGAACACAGCGGAATAAGCATATGAAAACTTACATAGCTAACTAACAAAAAATATACTGTATTTTTTCTGTAGATGTCACATTGAGGGTTGGTAGATAATAATACACCCCCGAAACAATTCTCATTTTCTATAGTTTTTAATGGAGAGAAAATTCTAGAACAAATCTATAATAATTTTGTAGTTCGTAGATATTTATAAATAGTTTTAACCTCATTAAGATATCTCGAGCAGTTGCTAATAAAAATCAATTTAACGTTAACGGTCGTCCCCCCCAGTAGGTACTTCCTTATCAAGGGGGATAGTAGTCCGAAATTGTGTCGGAAGGTGTTTTAGGATAAAAAACAACAAATACAAAGTAAGAATTCTTAATTAGACGCTGATGCAATTTTCATATGCTATATTCAATATTATATTCATATATTCTGCTATATTTCAATACTAATAACATTTACGTGTGTATACAGATGTACGTTGTACATGTTTCGTTGGGGACGAAGAGTTCTCGAGTGGCGGCCACGTACCAGAAACCAGAAGGCGAAGCGTGGACAGGCCTCCCATAAGGTAGACCGGCGACTTGGTAAAAGTAGCTGGAGTCCACCGGAAGCGGATGGAACAAGACCGGTTGTCATGGAAATCTTTGGGGGGAGGCCATGTCCAGCAGTAGACGTATTTGGGCTGAAACAAAGCGAAAAGAAATGTACGAATGCACAGTATTTTACAGTTAGGAAATAAAGTTTATGATAATAATAAATAAATATATACCAAACGTATGTATATTTTTCATTATTTGTTTTTTAGTAAACGATTGTGCAAATACTTAGAGAGTATTTAATTTGGATTTCATTTGTAAGAGGAAAACAAGATATGCTGTGGCTCTCAAACATTAATGTTAACGTTTTAGCCCTTTACGCATAACATATTATCTAATTCTATTGTTATTTTATATAGTTTTTGCCCGCGGTTTTGCTCGCGTGATAAGCGGGGCGGGATTTAAGGGTACCATATATCCCAGGATCATGCACAGTTCAGTGGTTTAAACGTGAAAAATAACAGACAGAGTTAATTTCAAATTAATAATATTATTAATTATGGTCCAATCTAATGATTTTTTTTATTTTTAATTAAACAACTCAGAAATAGTTAATTCCGTTAGCTATTGTTTCATAGACATTATAAAAGTTGAGATACACTCGAGATACGATAGTCTATTATAAAATAAAACGTGTTAATCATATTATCTCAATTTTAAAAAGTTGAAAGTTATAACATCAGAGGTTCATAATAGTCGCTGCGATCAACCATCTGCGATTTTTAAATGGTCACAATATCTACGACCATAGAGTGATTGGCAAAACAAACTTTGAGAAGCGTTGACGTTGCAACGATGTAGTAAGCTTGCATCACGATGTGCTTGATTTTAATTAATTTACTTTCTGAATGTAGTGTTTAAAAGGCAAATTTCTTCTTATTTGAATAAAACGATCTTGTTGGTCATCGTTATTGGTTTAGTTCGTTTGAGTTAAGATTAAAACTTTCATTTAACTTTAGCATCATTGTAATTTACTTAAATTCTAAAATGTTAGTTAGAGAAAATCTTTTACTTTTCTGATTATTTATTTGAAACTAGCGATTCACCCTCGCTGCGCTGGAGTTCGTCCCTAGGTACGCTTTAACGGTTAGTATTGAATATATAGACTATATATTATATGATATATAGCTTATAACCTTACTTAATAAGCAATCTATCTAATGCGAAAATAATTTTTCAAATCGGATTATTAGTTCATGAGATTAGCGCGTTCAATCAATCTAACAATCAAACTCTGCCTCTTTATAATGTTAAGTATAGATGATGGGGATTTATGTCGTAGGAACTATTTACATACGCAACAATTCCATACTAGACATAATCGAAATGCGTCAGATGCCCAAGTTTGTGGATCGGTTTTCTTGTTAAACTGGCATCTGCCAAACCTATACATGCCTATTTGTTGTTTAACCTTGTCCTAAAGTTTTAGAATTTCTGGTTGATTTTTGGTCAGATAAACTTCGAAGTCAATAATATTATATACTATAAAGGATATTTGTGTACATAAACACAGCTGAAGCTCTTTATATTTTTCATTCTTTTAGTCCAATGGAATGATAAGCCGACAATTATATAGGGAGATTATATTGATACTTCACACATTTTTCGAAGGAAAAAGACACTCGTACTCGCATAAACTAGCACTGTTAGAAAAACTTTCTAATAAAAAAACAACTTCAAAAAAAAAGCACTAAAAAGTAAAAAAATAACTGATTGAGTTTTCGTAGATACCTAATCAGATATTTTCCAAGTCACACTGACTTCAAAAATATTTGATTATTTTAACAAGATTAGACTATTTTAATAAGATTTTCGAAAAAATATTTAATGTACAGATTCGACTCAGTATTTTATTATATGTATAGATAAAACTAATGTACATCCAATAATTACTGTACAAGTCATGTCCGAAAGCAATAATGGCAGGAACGCTAGCTAGCTGCATTCCCCTGCTGAATAACAATGCCGATTCTTTGGCGAGAAACGAGCCAGACATCTTGTTACCGGTGGATGTCATAAAACATATGTATGTGTATAGCTTCATAATATTATCTATTTATTTTATTTATTCATCTTATGTACTATAAAATCTATGTTATACAAAGAATAGTAACAGTAATCTATATCTATATAAATAAAAATGAATGTTGGTAAGCACATAACTCAAGAATGGCTGGACCAATTCGGCTCTATTTTTTTTCGTATATTCCTTAAGGTCCATATTATATCTATTTAAAACGTACCTAGCGACGAACCCGAGCGAAGCGAGGGTGAGCTGATAAAATTAATAGCTATATACATACATAACATAATATTTTGTATGTATAATTGTATTCAGCCCTTTTTTAACGTCCCACTGCTGGGCACGGGCCTCCCTTCAATACAAGGGGGATCAGGCCATAGTCCACCACGCTGGCCTAAGTGCGGGTTGGCGGACTTCACATGTCTTTTGAAAACTTGCTACCTTTTCTCCGACATGCAGGTTTCCTCACGATGTTTTCCTTCACCGTAAGACAAGTGGTAGTCAGTAGAAATGATTTGCACATGAAAATATCAGAGGTGCGAGATCTGGGATTTGAACCCGCTTCTCTCGGTTTTCCAAGGGAGCGCGTTACCACTGGGCTACCACTGCCTTGTATTGCCTTGCTCTATGTATGTATTAGTTCTCGAGTAAAATGATATACGGACAGACGGAAATGAGGACTCTAAAAACTTATTTGTAAGGGCTACTTTTTTGCTATTTGGCTACGAAACGATGTTGATTAGAAAGAATTTTCACGAACACTTCACCAAGTCTAATGGGATTTAAGTGTAATTTTATGTAAATGAATTCACGTCAGTTAACGACATCATGTAAGCTGATGTACTCGTCTAGAATATAAAATAATATATTATGTAATTATAAAATACTTGCTACCTATCCTGGTTTCGTCTGTTTTTCTTTTGATTTAATACTCATAATTCTTTCTAATTTATCTTTTTTTATGAAAAATGCCGAAATAATCTCAACTTTCCACCAAATCCGATGTCAGTTAAGGATGGTTTTCAATAATGCACTTCATATTGTTACTAGCGACTCACCCTTGCTTCAGTTCGGGTTCGTCTCTAGACAAAAACAAATCTATCCCACGGAAATCGTACATTTTTCCAGGATAAAAAATTACCTATGTTCTATTCGAGACTTTAATCGATTTCTGTGCCAAATTTCATCGAGATCCGTTCAGTCGTTCTGACGTGAAAGAGTAACAAACATCCATCCATCCATCTTCACAAACATTTATAATATTAGTATGGATTATCATCAGTTCAAATAAATTTAATACTAATATTTAAACTCTGTCTCGTCTTTGAACGCGGTACTCTCTAGAAATACCATTTATATGACATTTTTTGCATTTCTAAGCTTATTTATTGCGCAAGTGCATAAGCTAACCCGCATCACGCTTTAACTACTAGGTACAGAACAATTGCACTCCGCTGAAGACTAAAGGTAGTATAATTGTTTTTATCAATCTAAACATATAATAAAACAGTAACTTAGCGAAATCGATGAGCGCATTTCACGCAAAAAGTATTGAACCGATTTTAACTAAAATTTATGTAGATACTTATCAATCGGGTCAACATTTTTACTCCACACAACACCTTTTACTACAAAAAAACTTTTAATTCCAATGGGAAATCACAATAACTGATTCTATCGAATCAATCTTTATAATATGTCTAACGCTGTTAAACTTTAAGAGATACTTACATCAAAACAATGTACTAGAAAATACAATAGCATAAGATTTTCTTCTAAGGTACACATGGCAATAACTATTCATATCTCTTTAAAACGTAACTCGGGACACACCCGAGCGAAGCAAGGGTGAGTCACTAGTAATAACTAAAATTCAGATTTTTTTACAATTTTTTTTGAGTTTTATCAAATCCTCATCATGGATCTACCTTATCTAACTAACGACTCACCCTCACTTCGCTCGGGTTTATCCCTATATTGCTTCCGAATACAAACTTTCATCCCTTAAGGGATGATTTCCGGGATAGAAACTATCCTATGTCCTTTCCAGGGTATCAAATTATCTTCTTATCAAATTTCATCTAAATCGGCTTAGTAGATCCAGAGATTATCTCCTACATCGTCACAAACTCACAAATTCACAAACTTTACCTCTATATAATATTTTATAGTACTAGCAATTCACCCTCGCTTCACTCGGGTTCGTCCCTAGCTTGTTTCCCCATACAAAATATCATCCCCACTTTCACCCCCTTAAGGGATGATTTTCGGGACAAAACTATCCTATGTCCTTTCCAGGGTCTCAAACTATGTTCTTATTAAATTTTATCTAAATCGGTTTACTAGATCCAGAGATTCCCCCTACGACGTCACAAACTCACAAACTTTACCTCTTTATAATATTACATAGTATATATTATAGTATATACCTATAGTATATATGTAGTTCAGACCAGTTGATTTTTGCGTAACAATAATACTGTTTGTGGGATATATTGTAAAACATCCCCTAGTGGCTGTCTATGTTTACTCGACCTGTATCAAATGTCAGCCTAGAGGCGTATTTGTAAATAATAGTTACAGGGTTAAGAATGTTAAATCCTTCTTGTAAAGAGTTTATTTGGCAGAGGTAATAGGAGTGATTTGTTTTTTTTGGGAGATGTTTGTTCTAAAGTGAAGTATCATCTAGAATAGCTTTATGAATATTATATTTGTTGTTTGTTTGTGTGTTTGTAGGGAATACTCTCTAGAAATAATAGACTGGATTTAAAAGCGAAATATATCAAAAACCACCTTACCGTGGTGGATATGCTCATTAGTGTTCGGCAATCATGCTGGGAATTCAAACAAATTTTAATGATTTTTATGATTAAACTAGCATTGCCCGCGGCTCCGCCCGCGTTCAGGTGACTTTTGTTTTTTTTCTCAGAAATGAGGCATATTCCCGCGATAGAAAGTATCCTATATGTTGAATCGGATAACCAGCTATCACAATACTAAATTTCACCTAAATCTGTCCAGTAGTTTTCTCGTGATGCATTCCCAGACAGGCAGATAAAACGACGGACAGACAAAAATTCTAAAAACTATAGATTAGGCCTCTATATCGATAACAATCACTATTTCAAAAAGATTTTTAAGCAATATTTTAGTATAGACTAGCGACTGACCCTCCGTTGACGCTCGCTGTAACGGCTGAACGGATTTGGATGAAATTAAATTCACAGATATACTAAAAATTGGAGTAACACATAAGCTAGAAATATACGATTTGAATTTTAAGTATCAAGTCGCAAAAGGTACTTTAGTAAGTCACTAGCATTGCATAACAGACAGACAGACAATAATTCTAAAAACTATAGATTCGGCCTCTGTATCGATAATAAAGTCTATATGAATAAGATTTTTCGAAAAATATTTAATGTACAGATGCGGCTTAGTTAGAATTTTATTATATGTATAGATGTTACTTCAAGGGTGTTCTAATATAACGATTACAAAAGAATAGTAGACCACGCGAGTGGACTCTAGTAACATAAACATATTTATACCCTACTAACTTCTTTTGTTAGGCATAACAGGTTTGATTTTTGTATGAACAAAACATGATAAATAAAAGGAAAAGCGAAGAAAAAAATAATTATGTATAAGCAAAACAAAAAACCACAAAGTACATTTGTTGCTAGTAGAATAAAATATATAAAAACTATAAAAGGATATTGCTACCAAATGATTGCCAATTTAATAAAAGCATTATACATTTTATATAAAGAAGGTTAAAAATTCTGCACACGCGCCTCTTATTTAAGATATCGAGATATTTTTTCACGTACTTGTATCATATTGTATCGAAAATATTTTCGTACGTAATCCAATCACAGTGCTATTGCTGGAAAAATATAAGCCCGTATATATATCGCATATATATACTCTTCTGTAGATCATTTCTTTGTACTATATATAAACCAGCTATGCAGAAAAGGTGTTGTGTAGAAATTTATCTGGTCGTGTGAATAGTTTCTTATTACACATTTTCGTTTATCGGTTATCGACGACACGTTTGCCTCAGTTTGTAGTGACCCTACTCGCTGTGCCAGCGGTCGCGGGTTCGAACCCCGCTGGGCCATTCATTTGTGTGATGAGCTCGAATGTTTGAACTCCAGTCGTGGGTGTAACAATATTTATAATATGTATGTATTTAAAATTATATACGAGTATGTTGTGTATCAACTATCTGGTATCCATAACACAGGCCTCGTAGCTTACCATGGAACTAGATGATGCTGTGTGTTAATGTCGCAACAAATTATTATTATATTATTATCTTCCAGCTGATTTCTGTCAATTTCAGATGCAAATTGAAATTATTTTGATACTCTTGTGCATATTTAACCCGTGTTATTACGAATTAGAGATTCACCCTCGCTCGTTTAAACGTTTAGTATAAACTCAGAGATGAGTTATTTTCCCGCAGTAAAAAGTCCTATATATCCTATATATTGACCCGGATAACCAGTTATCATCATACCAAATTTCATCAAAATCTATCCAGTAATTTTCTCGTGATGCGTTCCCAGACAGGTAGATAAAACGACAGACAGACAAAAATTCTAAAAACTATAGATTAGGCCTCTACATCAATAACAATCACTATTTCAATAAGATTTTTAAGCCATATTTTAGTATAGACTAGCGACTGACCCTCCGTTGACGCTCGCTGTAACGGCTGAACGGATTTGGATGAAACTAAATTCACAGATAGACTAAAAATTGGAGTAACACATAAGCTAGAAATAGACGATTTGAATTTTAAGTATCAAGTCGCAAAAGGTACTTTAGTAAGTCACTCGTATTATAACAAGACTCTTGCATTGTAACAAAATCCTTGGTATGAATATGTAAAGGTTGCTCACTCCGTCTTTTCAGCCTAAATTAGATCCTACGCATAATTTTACATAAAATTCTCAAAACGTCTTTTCCTATATTAGAGAAAGCTAAAAGTTGAAATAAAATATGAAACAAGGAATTGCGAAAATGACGAAAGACTCATCTATCGCCATTTTATACTTTCATCTATACATCTATACATACTTACATATAATAAAATTCTGAGTCAAATCTGTATCTAATATTATAAAGATGAACAATTTGATTTTTTGTTTGGTTTTTTTGTAGATCAAATTTGGTAAGAAGATAGTTTGAGGTCTATAAAATACGAAGTTATATTGCTTGTAATATTATTGTTTACATTACCTAACTGAGATGGTCAACTGTCGTCGCCACGTAATTCATTGTCCTGTTTCCAAGCATCAGATGTAAGTTCAAAGCAGTTATTGTGTACGTGATAGGAAAACGTTGCAATAACTGTTAAAGTTACTTTATAAATATCTAGTTTGAAAAAGTCTTCGAGAAAGATAAGGTTTTGGACTGTTTGCATGAGAGTATGGCTTGATTCTACAATGACCTCATTCTATAATCTATTCGTGGTTTAGGCTTTAGAATAAAGTCTGTTTCTTCGCTTTACTAATAGAGAGAGCAATAAAACGAGGTAAATTTATGTATATAATTTGTAAATATTTTGGACAAAATGGCTGGGCCGAGACCCTGTTTTGTAAAAGAATACTGTTTACTTATTTAGGAGTAAATGGCTATGGCGTAGTTACATGGCTATCGCTGGCCTTTTAATACATTAAAAGAATGTACTTGATAATTGAAAATCTTGAAAAGGCCCACAGAAAATTCGGCGATAGCATGTATCAATCTTTTAAGGTACGATCACAATAACTATTTTTATCTAGACATAACGTACTCAAGGGAAGTGAAGGTAAGTTGCTAGTTGTTAATAATTAAAGAAATAGAAATCTAAAAATGTATATAGAAATGGCATATTTTGATTCTATGACGAAATAGTATCTTTTTTGTACATTTTTTTAAACTTTCTTATCGTGAGCGATTGTAGACTGATATCTAATCTAAGCCCCCATAGTTCAGAAATGATATATCTTATGAACAATTTTGCAAAATGCATCGAACACCCTATGATATATAGTGACAGCGCATAACAGTTAAGTTGTACGAATTTAACTCAGTCATAAAATGTTTTTGCTTTCAGCTCTGCCGGTTTTGTGGGTTAGGTCTTTCCTAGATTGGTTATAATACGTTAAACTATTACAGTATAAAGAAGCAAATATACAAGTTCAGTTATACTTTATATCTAAGCTACCTGTTATACTTTCGCTTTTTTTTCATTTCACATTGATGAATTTCGGCCACGGGGGCGAATCTCACTGAGACTTATCCACTATGCAGAAAATATTATAGTGAACAAGAATTACGCGTATACACTAGTGCACACTCTATTACTTTCATTCTCAAATCCCGATGAGACAATAATTCGGCAAAATAGGTTACATCAGGTGTAGGACCGACCCCCCCCCAACGTGCGTTCACCTTGTCGTGGTGGGGGGGCTCAGTAGTGCCCGGCAATCCAACCGGGCGCGAAGCTAAGAAACGCAGAGGGAGGTTGCCCACTTCGGTAGGCGGTGGGAGGTGGCCCTCTTCGGGGGGCGGTGTACCTTGCGAGTTGCTCCTGGTACTTCTCTGATAGCAGAGTGGACCTTGGAGCAACCCCATGGTTGTGGTGGTCTGCTTTGGCAGACCTGCCGTCGGGGCGTCGTAGTTGAATGCGTAAGCGATCCTGCGACGCCCCTTTAAGACGGGGGAAGGTTTTGTTGGGTTTATTGGGTAGTACTGGCTGTATTACGCCGGTGAGTCCCACACGTTGTGCGTAAATGCATTTCACAACGTTAAAAAAAAAAAAAAAAAGTGTAGGACCGACAGCTTTACGTGCTCTCTTAGGCACAGGGGCGAAACACCTCTATCTTCCCATCTCCTGGCTGTTACTGGGACTTTCTTAACAGAAAAACTCAGTAACTAAACTTGGCCCGACCGGAACTCGAACCCTTTCCATATGTGTAGCTGTACATGCTAGCCAATACATTGCGAAGGCAGTTTATTTTATTTACTTTCTTTCGCATTATAATATTAGAGAGATACAAAATAAATTCTGTGGTAAAGTACAATTAAAAATCTTTTTATTTTTTCTTTTACTGCTGTCTTACAATTTACTGGGTGAAATGGTAGGAATTTATGTGTAAAATATTCGAAAGGCAGAGTTAGGGAAAAAGGCAATTTAACCTACTAAGGACACTCACATTGTACATTAAAGTTTATGGTCACTTTTATCCCACGGAAACCCTTTTAAATTCAATAGACAAAATGTAATAAAAAATAGTTTCTAGTAGAATAGCTCTGCGGTCTTTTAACCGACGTTTCTATGGTAATATTTATGTATCCCATAGTTTTGTATGAATGGATTCGTAATAATATACTTTTATTTGTGATACTAAAATCTCTTATTTTTTTCTGATTTTAGTTTCAAAAAATTCAATCGAAATGAAATCGTAATTTATATTCATATTTTTTCTGGCAACATCCATTAATTTTTTGATAATACTAGCAACTTACCCTCGCTTTACTCGAGTCCGTCCCTAGATACGTTTTAAACAAATAAAAATAGCAAGTTATACCTTATAATACCAGCTATGCCAGTAAAAGTCTCATCATAATCAGTCCAGCCAGCCAGCCTCTTCAAAGATTAGCCGGAACAAAGACAGACTGACAGATAGACATTTTTTTAATGTTTTTTTTCTTACGACCACCTTATATACTTTCGTATGCATGTGGTAAAAGACTGTTATTTTGACATTACAAGCAGGCAGTTTAATTTATTTATTTGTATACAAATATAGATTAAAAACAAAAGTATTTACCAAATCTTACGTGCATCTAAATTCGCAGCAAAAGCTACTATACACATCTACTGGTTTAGAGCACTTTCCAGGAACATGACTTTTTAGGGTAATATGCTGTTTATATTTCGATTTCGCCTCTTCATTACCCTCTGCAGGCCTATTAAGATATTTCATCCTAATTTTGCTCCCGGGAAGCTGTTTATTCGTATCGATATTGAGTTCGAAACGTAATCGAGTTACTATGTCACAGTTAATGTTCAATGTTGCTATATTAGATTCAGTTAAAGTTTGATCAGGAAATTTTTACTTATTAAAGTTTAGTATAAGATTGATAAAAAAAAGCCGAGCGATGCTTACACGCGTCTTTAGATAGTATTAATAACTAGAATTAAAAGTTATAAGCCAGAAGTGTATAATATATTGTTTTTTTTTAAAACCACATTTTTTTATATTTTTCTTAATAACATACAACGCAATACTTTCCATGCGTGAGATCTACTGTTTATAATCCAAATACATACAATTTAACAGTATTATAGTTACCTATTATTTTGATTTAAAATTAAATACGAAACTAAAACTAATGAAAAGTTAATTTCGATAAATATAAAATATTTTTTAATTATACTAATAGACCCCCGCAGGACAGCTGGTGATGAGTTTTTAACGAGTAACCCCACAGATACTATTTACACCAAAACCACATCTGTCCCACTTTTTTCACTGTTTTCACTGTTTTCATTAATCTTCTAAGCTAGAACTCAAAACTTAGATTAAATAAAGTGTACACGTTCACAATCTGCATAGTTACGGGGAAATTGCTCTTTTCTGAGATTGTGAAATCGATATTCACCACTGCACACCTTAATTGATCCAACAGATATTGCACCCGAGGCATAACGCCAATTTGTGAGAGTCCATCTAGTGGTAGACAAATAATCGTCCACAAAACGTCAAACTTGAGAAGCATACGATACGTACACTATACCCATAAATCAGTTTTAGCCTACCCAAACTTCAGTTCATAGCTCTATTTGGTTTCTTATATTTGAAATGGACCATGGTGACAATTACTGAATACTCAGGAATAGAATGTCAATGCGAAAATCAAACAAATTTTTGTCTCCTTAGGACCAAGTTATAGTTTTAAAAAGTCTAAATATTCGTAACAATGACATACATAGATAAGATATTTGAATATTCTTCGTTTGTTATTTGCATATCGTTTACATCAAATGATGTCCCAAATAGAAGACTTTAGTAGAGAATTGCTTGAAATATTTTTGTCAAAAAACAATTATTACATATTATCATCCTCCTAAATCCCAGTCATAGTATAATTTTCGCATGATTAAGTTTAATTTATATTTTGATTTCAGCTTTGAAGTCGTAAACACACAAGCTTCATTAGAACAAATATATGGCGGAACAGTCATTCGAGCATAGCCTATCTGTTCTGTGACTTATCTGTCAACCGCAGCTTTAGCGGGGTTACCCTCCAGTGATAAATCTAAACAACGTATTGAGATGTTGCTTTCTGATGTTCTGGTACAACGACTTTTGGTTATTTGATCGGAACATGTTTGCTTTAGCTCAAATTTTTATTAAATTTTTTGTATGTTCTTGTCCATATTAATCTTTGGGAAGACAAAATAAACAAATACTAATTTAAACTATCTTTTCGGATTTTTTGGCGGATTTTTTTTTGATTGTTAATTCCCATTGTTTCGAATGCTTTACAGCAATAATGGTAAAAAATAAAAACGAAATAAATCCGCGAAAAAATCCAAAAAGATAGCTTTATTTAAAATGTCAAATATTCGCGTAAATGTAAGAAAGTATTAAATACTTATTGATTGATCGCAAAAGGCACTATCACTGACAGTTTGAGGATTTTATTTAAAGTGACTTAATAAGCTAATCTCGAGAAATAGTGGATAGAAGGTATATAAGTTTTGTTGCAAGAGCTAAAATGAAGTGAAAGCGGGTTGGCAATATTCTAACGAGATTCATATTCATTTGAGATCATATAAAATCTGTACAGAATCTTAATGTATCATTATTTCAGATTTTTAAGGAAATTCTCATCGTTGAAAATGTCGTCGCTCCCTGGTTTTGCTGGCCCTTCTTATTATACTAAAGATATCTTAGTTGGTTCTAAGCCTTTGCAAAAAAAAATTCTTCCTTACTTATCGATTGGGATATAAAAATGAAAGGGTTTAATGATCACAAAAATATATTATGTAGTTAGGTATTTAATAACAATTAAAGATAATTAATTCCTAATAAAACTTAATAAATGTCTAACTGAAAAAGTTAAAATAACAAAAAAAAACCGACTGCATAAAAAGCGGACTAAAAATAAGAATATAGAAAATGAAATAGAGAACTTTACCCACCACGCATTTTCAGTCATTACCCACCAGGTAATCTAGCTATGAATATTTATAATAACTCGTATTTTATTTAGGATTATGAGCTAAATAATGGTTAGCCCGTTTATGTGACAAATATTCAGTTTCATGGTGTTGCTGCATTTTAGAATGGTTTTATAGGCCATTACCTTGAAGGATTACCGGGTATTATGCCACGTTTATTAATTCTATGCGCTAGAAATCCTTTTACCGAGTAAATAAACAGCTGGGTTTAACAAAATTTACTACATTGTATAAAAAAATATGGGTTTATTTTATCCTTTATCGTCTTGTTTGGGTTTTTGCTGTTTTAACTCTTTAGCTTTTTTAATCTGCGCAAGAATGTACTTGTAGTTTCTTTTGTTTTTTTTAACTAGTGCTTATCTTAATATGTTAATGGGATTTAATAAATTAAATTACTTAAGTAATTTATTTTCACATCATATTCTGTTCACTTTTTTCTTACTCAGATTTTTAGACTTTCTACGTAAATATGAAAAATGTAATATTAATCTAGATTTTACTTTTTACAATCGATGTGACTAATATAAAATTAAAAATTATAAAAAGAACGTCTTATTATAACCAAGAAAAGTAACATAATAAAGCAACCATATCAAAAGCGAAACGAATAAAATCCAAAACTCTCGAAAAAGAGATCCACACAGTAAGAACTTATTACATCTACCTGTCTAGAGTAGAAGTATTAGTAATAGTGTTGCTTAGTAATTTGTTTTTTTTTTAATAATAGCAAACTAAATTAAAATTATTATATTAATTATAATAAATTATTCTTAATTAATTATCATTTTTATCATTAATTATTATTATTAATTATTCTTAATTAATTTTAACTTTTTAAATTACATATAGAACAATTATGTGGCTTAGATAATTAATATTATATTTTATCTTTATGGTTATAAATATAATAATGGCAACACTAAATATAGATTACTAATGAATATTTTTAAGATTGTAATAATTATAATAATAACAGCAAAAATTAAATAAATAATATTCCATAATCAATTATAAAAATAATTAAAATTATAAAAATGTTTAAAGTTATAAAATATTGTAAGGTATTTGGTGCAATTTTTATTTGTTATTTGTAGGTAGGCTGTCTGTAACAATTGTACCTTCGAGACATCTAACACCTCAGTCTCTTCCGTGTCCATGATTGCTGTAAAGCATTCGAAACGTCGGGAACCAAAAATCCAAATAAATCCGCGAAAAAATCCGAAAAGATAGTTTTATTTAAAATGTCAAATATTCGCGTAAATCTAAGAAAGTATTATAACATGAGTTTCATGTATACTAATAGTTGTAAAGTGGGTCGTGATTGGGCGCACGTAGTATTTTTCATTTGCATTTTTTATTGGGTTCATTGAATATTAAAAAGGAAGTTCTTTAGAATTTCAGCGTAATCTAGGCATAAATTTAATAAACATTTATTCAATTTCTTATAAAGTTTCTGAGAAAGACGATAATTTGATTATTGTTTATAAAAGCCTTACGTTCAGTTTGTACGGACTTGCAATTTTTTTTAGTCTTAGGGCATGAAAATGACAAAAAAAAACCAAACAAAATTGATTTAAGATCACGTCTCGAATGACATATGTCATGTATTTATTTTATTAACAAAGATATATATTTAGTAACAAATAAACAAACAAACAAACAAACTCTGCCTCTTTATAATATTAGTATAGATAATTGCATCGTTTCTAGGTATTGTAGCAGATCAATAATTAAATAAGGCAAATAAAAATATTTTTTAAATCACCTTAGTAGCTTTCGCGTAGTTAAATATACAAACAAAACACAATATCTTCAACTATATTACTATGAGTTACATGTGGAGTATAGTTAGTGTTAGTCAGAGGGTGGCTCGTTAGTTCTAAATAAATACCAAAAAGTTACAGACATAACAGAAATCAAACTAAATTAAATTTTGAAATCCAATTTATATTATATAGTTTTCATTTCTAGTTTCAACAATTTCGTATTCTATCCGAATTGACACGTTGGCGGTTTTCCAGGGATAGTTTACGGCTACAATGCTTCTACTACGGTTTAACTACTCGATAGTCGCTTGCGAGCGTTTAAAATAATTTCTGCACAAACTTAATACTATTATACAAATGATAAGCTTGTTGTGTTATTATTCCTTCACGCTAAAACGGTTAGGCTGATTAGGATGAAATTTAGGGCACAGATAGGCTATAATCTGGAATAGCACATAGGCTACTCAATTAAGGATACAATTTACCAAAAAATGATCCTATCTGTATTTATATACTACAATATTATTGATACAAAAAGTACTTTAAGATGCACCCAGAGGAAGCGAGGGTGCTACTAATTAATGTTGTATTAAATATGGTGATTTTCTAATATTCTTTTTTTATTAAGCCCATATTATGGAAACGGCAGAATCTTTGGTTTCCACGTAATGATGAAAAGAAATTACCGAAATTTTGTTCATTGAAACATTTTTATTGTAGGAATTATTCCATTATTTTTAATGAAAATTGGGACGGTTATTACCATATCTAGACCAAGCTTTAGTTAAATAATAAAATCTACAATTCATCCAGGAATAATACAACACAGTGGATAGAAATTATAAAAATTCGATTATCCATCTAACTCTCGCTTGTGTTACTTTAATAACCAGGACGTGATATATACAGGTAAATAAAATTGAAGTGTCTGTTTGTAATGTCAAAATGACAGCTGTTTATTAAATGCATATGAAATTATAAATATCAAAAACTCAATTTTTAAAATTTTTGTCTGTCTTTCTGTTTGTTCCGGCTAATCTAGGACTGAACTGATGTTATAAGGAGTACCTTAGGTTACCTTTATTTTAGAAAAAGTATAAGTGTCCGCTCAAAAAATTAAAACTTACCTAGGTACAGTGCGTCCCTACACACCTGAGCGAAGCGAAGGTAAATCTCTAATTATTTGATGACGACACGTTTGGCTCAGTTTGTAGTGACCCTACTTGCTATGCCAGCGGTTGCGGGTTCGAGTCCCGCAAGGGGGATTTATTTGTGTGATGAGCACGAATGTTTGTACTCCAGTCATGGGTGTTTATATTTATAATATGTATGTATTTAAAAGTTATATATGTGTAGTGTATCAACTATCTGGTATCCATAACACAAGCCTCGTAGCTTACAATGGAACTAGATGGTGTTGTGTATTAATGTCCCAACATAGTTATATTTATATTTATTTATATTTAACCATACTTGTATTCTAAAGAAAATATTTAAAATCGAAAAGTTGATTAAATGAAATTATTTTAATAAAAAATTGTATGTAAATGAGTATACGCGTGTTGTTAAATAAGTTTTCTATAATAAATTAACTTATTATAGTAATCACGTGTAAACCTGCTATTTATGTATGTACAATGTACATATATATATATATATATATATATATATATATATATATATGCTTGATATTGTAGTAACGTAAAAGATGTTGAATATAGAAAGTTTACGGCTTTAGATAATTGTGACAGTGTTCTAGATAGCGTCTTTCCTATAAATTGGTACACGACAGCACTTTTATTTAAATACCTTTGCGAAAATTTTATACTGAAAATTTACAAGGTCCTGATATAAATTTAAAATCGCAAGGGATATTTTACAAGCTGCGATTCAAAGTTGCTGAATAAGAAATATTGTTTTTCCGTTTGAATCTATCATAAAACTTTTACATTTTAGTTATAAATGTTAGTTGGCTTCCTTAAGTTTAGAGAGAAGTGAAAAATTTGACTTAAAAAGAAAATTTGTTCCATCTTTTCATATATTAGAACTAGCTACTCACTATCGCTTTTGCTCGGGTTCGTCCCTAATGAAGAACAGAAACAAATCAATCCAATGGGAACTGTACAGCTTTTTACTAAATGTATATGAAAGTATGTACATATGTGTATTTGTTCCATCTAATCTTCCAAACGGCTGGACCGATTTTGATGGGACTTTTACTGGCAGATAGCTGATATTATAAGAAGATTTTTTTTGTAGAAAAATCAGCAAAGTTCCGCGCATAAAATTGAAACCCGTGATATTGTGATCAAAATCCCAGTATCTAAGAATGCACCCAAGCGAAACAAATGTACGAGTAAGTCACTAGTTACTAATATAAAAACAAAATGCAGTAAAAATTTGCTCTTGATGTTGCCGCGATAGTACATTATACTAGGCAGTTTTAAGAGTTCAACTTCACTCAAGCGCAGTTGAGCTTAGCGTGAGCTGTATTTACACGACTTCATACTAAGTAGGTACCACACTAGAATTATAAATGTGAAAGTTAGTATGAGTGGGCATGTGTCTGTGTAAGTATGTTAATACTTCACGCTAAAACGGCAGAATGGATTTCGATAAAATTTAGTACACAGATAGACTATAACTTGGGCAACACTTAGGCTACTGTTAGGCACACTAGGCTGTACTACACTGTAGGCTCGGATTCGTCCCTAGATACGTTTTAAATTAAAATGGATATAGTATGTTATCCTTAAGAGATAGACATATGCCATCGCGGACTTTTCTGTAGACCTATATAAGATACACAATTCCACCATACATTATTTTGTTATATCTCAAAGGGTTTAGGCAGCGTTTTCGTTGAAAGCTCTCAGACGTCTTATTTTTTCCGACATCTCCAAGAAATATCGTTATATTTTAGCCAATGTATACAAAAACTTAATAAATTATATACTAAAACCTTTCTCTTGAATCATTCTATATATTAAAAAAACCGCATCAAAATCCGTTGCGTACTTTTAAAGATTTAAGCATACATAGGGATATAGGGACAGAGAAAGCGACTTTGTTTTATACTATGTAGTGATAACGATTAATGTATTCGAAGGTCCCACTACAAATGGACGATGTAAACACAGATCAATCTTTCTGACAGGTTATAATTCCTGTCACATCCACGGCATGACATCGCTCTCGCGGGAAATCAGCCCTTGTAATTTATCAGCGAGCAAAGCTCACAATTGCGACGCAGGAGACGTGAATACTTTATTTATATGAATAAAATACTAAAAGTATTTATAGATTTGGCTACTGGCATAATTTTACTTTCAAGGGCAATCCGTAATAATATTGTAAATATGAAAGTTTGTGAGTATGTATGTTTGTTACTCTTTCACGCCAGAACGGCTGAACGGATTTAGATGAAATTTGGCACAGAGATAGTCTGGAATAACACATATGCTACTTTTTACCCCGAAAAAATGTACGGTTCCCGTTGGTTAGATTTGGTTTTGTATTTTTAGATGATGAACCCGAGCGAAGCGAGGGTGAGCCGCTAGTATAATAATATCTTCACATGCTATATAGTCACATGAATATATGTATACTGTTTTGTTTCTGCCTGCCTATAGTCTGTTTGTCAATCTATTTTCTTTTTTTCGCCTAGTAACCATTTTTATAAAAAAAACTAGCAATGCCCGCGGCTCCGCCCGCGTTCAGATTACCAAAAACCAAATTCTTAGGTTTTACATATTAGTATACTCTTACAATGCAGTTTTTGTATTTTTTTTCTCAGAACTGAGACATTTTCCCGCGGTAAAAAGTAACCTATATGTTGACCCGAATAACCAGCTATCATCATACCAAATTTAAAGAAAATCTCTCCAGTGGCTTTTCCGTGATGCGGTAACAGACAGACAGACAGACAAAAATTCTAAAAACTATAGATTCTTCCTCTGTATCGATAATAATGTCTATTTCAATAGGATTTTCCAAAAAAATTTAATGTACAGATTCGACTCTGTTAGAATTTTATTATATGTATAGATTAAGATTTCGTTTTTTTATATAGATGTAATGGGTATATTTCATATAGATAGAGAAACCTTTTTATATAAGTTTTCCTCGTAATTTGAACCATTGAATGATTATTATAGTCGAATGTCGACCTAGTATTATGTAAATGCTCTAAATAGGTACAGGCATACTAGGACTCTATGGACTCCAAAGGCATTCTCGAGTCAAGAAATTATAATAATCTATATGCAAAGATATGTTAATCTTTTGCCCAGTTTCTACTTGAAGGGAGAACAGTCCATCATACAATATACTATACGTATATATTTCGTTTGACGTATCAATAACAGTGCAAATAAATGTTTTAATCTACATAATAAAATTCTAACTAAGCCGAATCTGTACATTAGATGTTTTTTGGAAAATCTTTTTAAAATAAACATTATTATCGATACAAAGGCCGAATCTATGGTTTTTAGATATTTTTGTCTGTCTGTCTGTCTGTTACCGCATCACAGAAAACCCACTGGAGGAATTTCGATAAAATTTGGTATGGTGATAGATGGTTATCCGGGTCAACATATAGGATACTTTTTACTGCGGGAAAATGTCTCATTTCTGAGAAAAAATACAAAAACTGCAATGTAAGAGTATACTAATATGTAAAAACCTAAGAATTTGGTTTTTGGTCATCTGAACGCGGGCGGAGCCGCGGGCAATGCTAGTAATTATATAAGCATTTAGAACCTCAAAACTTACATATTAAGTAATTTTAGCCTTTTTTAGTTTAAAATTAATTATTTACTATTTTTAACATTTTTTAAGAATAATTTCGATAGTAACAAATAATAAATATACTGACATTTTAATTAAAACTATCTATTTTTTATTTCAGTTCTGCTGAGAAGAACCGGTGAGAAACTCAACAGTTGCTCTTTTAAAAATCAAAGTTACATTTATTTTATTAACATAACCTTATAGGTCTATTATATCTTTAAATTATATCTTTCTATCTATATTATATCTTTAAATTTTTGAAAAGGTAAATCTAGGATATTTTGTGGTATATTATTATAAATGCGTATACTGTAGTAATAAGATAGGCTAATAAGATTTATAACTGGCTGTAACAAACAGATGCTGTCAAATTGTATAGTTAATTTATTTGTACATAGTTTAAATTCATACGGCTGACATCACGCGTAATCCCATTGAATAATGACCCATTAAATCTCTCCAAACGCACGAACAGCAATGAAAGTGCGAAACGTTGAATTTACGAGAATCAAACTGCTATTAAAGATTGTAATTTGTGTAACTAATGGAGCACATTATATATTTTAATGTTTAAAGGAGAAGCTTTTTAGGAATACTAGTTTTGCTTGCGGCTTCGCCTGGGTGAGATATGCCATATTCGTGCTAAAGCTAAAATCTAGTTAGTTGTTACAGTGTTTTGTAAGAAAACACTCATAACATATATATTTACAAATATTCGGTTTAATTAATTGTATTCAGCCTCCTTTTTTTTAACGTCCCACTGCTGGGCACGGGCCTCCCTTCAATACGAAGGGGATTAGGCCATAGTCCACCACGCTGGTCAAGTGCGGTATGGCGGACTTGACATGTCTTTCGAAAACTTGTTAGGTTCTCTGAGAAATGCAGGTTTCCGGTCGATGTTTTCCTTCACCTTTAAGACAAGCGGTAATCTTGTTAGAAATGATTTGCACATGAAAATATCAGAGGTGCGCGAGACCCGGGATTTGAACCCGCTTCACTCGGTTTCCCAAGTGAGCGCGATACTACTGGGCTACCACTGACTTAATTAATTACTTGCAAAATAATAAATAACAAATAAGGTACACTGACTGCTAAATTACTTTAAAAATCCCTTACGTGTGTATTTTTTTCTATTTATACGAGACAAAGGATTATAATTTATTTATTTAATAAAGAATGATAAAGATTTTTGGTGAAAAGGATCTAACTGACTCATTTTTTTTATATTTATGATATTTATATACAAAAATATATGTTTATTACATGTAAAATCTTCATATAAATATTTATATATGTTACTGCAAACTACGAACTACAAATCCAGTAAAAAAAACAACAAACCCACAACCCCCAATATTATAAGTAAAAAATAACATGTAACAATATCTGATGGTAAAAATCCAAAACATCGTCTAATTCTTATAAAATCCTTATATTTACCAAGTCATATTGGTAAATCCTAAGATTTACCAATATACGGGATTTTACAATAACATATACATACATATCCTCTATTTCTTACACAGTGCGTAATTTCCTTCATATTTGACACTTACGCGACCCCTAAATCCTTTGAAATAATGACGGAGAATAATTACCAGTCAGTCATTGTAACATTTATCTCTTGGAAGACAGAATAGGTCCTTAGATTACTTTTACTCTTGCAGATTGAACCGAAACTTATTGTTTAAGTTTCAAATTGAATATTATATTAAAACTAGCGAGTCGGGTTCATTTTAAATAGATATAAATAATTATTAGCTAGCGATAACTATGTACATTTTAAATGTTTTTTCGTGATTTTTTCTGATGTTTTAATAGTTATTTTGCTATTCGAGATGGGGACAAATCCAACAATAACAAAAAAGAAATCGCTCCAGCCGTCTTTGAGTTATAAATAGTTTAACTAACAAGACATTATTTTATATATATATATATATATATATATATATATATATATATATATATATATATATATTATGTTCCTTCGTCAGCTTATTCTCATCTTTTTGGTTCGCCTTTTACGCAGTCGGTTTTTTTTTTAATTTCTGTAATTGTTTAATTAGAGGCGGTAATAAATTTAGCTGTATTTTTTTGTATGGTGTAGGTAACAGCATCCTTGCCAATTTTGGACCAATTTTATTTATTTTTATATAACGAGGTTATAACTAATGTATATACTATATATATATATATATATATATATATATATATATACTATGTTCCTTCGTCAGCTTATTCTCATCTTTTTGGTTCGCCTTTTACGCAGTCGGTTTTTTTTATTTCTGTAATTGTTTAATTAGAGGCGGTAATAAATTTAGCTGTATTTTTTGTATGGTGTATGTAACAGTATCCTTGCCAATTTTGGACCAATTTTATTTATTTTTATATAACGAGGTTATAACTAATGTATATACTATATACTAAATAAATGTTTTAAAAATAGTTAGCAATCAGTGAGGAAGCTATTATCAGCCTCATATTCACTTCCGCTGAGGAAGATCAGCTTAATACTTTCTTAGATTTACGCGAATATTTGACATTTTAAATAAAACTATCTTTTCGGATTTTGTCGCGGATTTATTTGGATTTTTGTTTCCCGACGTTTCGAATGCTTTACAGCATCCATGGTCACGGGAGAGACTGAGGTGTTACATGTCTTGAAGGTATAGTTGTTACAGTTTTCATTTTGTTAATTGTGGGTAGGCTGTCTGTAACAACTATACATTCAAGACATGTAACACCTCAGTCTCTCCCGTGACCATGGATGCTGTAAAGCATTCGAAACGTCGGGAAACAAAAATCCAAATAAATCCGCGACAAAATCCGAAAAGATAGTTTTATTTAGAAGATCAGCTTCTAAAACACAACATTTTTTTTAAATATCTACAAATAATTTAATATTTATTAATTAACATAATTCCAAACATTATTACTTAGAAACTTAAATAAAATAATATGCTTTACTTATTGAAACTTTCTTAATTTTAAAAATTAAGTTAGGTATCTAACTAATTTTGAACAACAGTGTTGTGAACAAACCATCAGTATAACTGAATATATGGATATGGTACTCGCAATACCCTTGTTAATTGTATAAGCCCCGTTAAATTATTCTATCCAACAGGTAATATCGAAACGTTAGTGTTATGCCAGTGGTCGTAAAATCAGTTCAGATATGTGGAAAGTTTGTGTTTATCATAGAAAGGGATACGATTTTACCTTTATCCTGATGGAAATTAATTTTAGACAACTTTTGTGGGTATTGCCGAGCTTATACTTTCTTCTAATATTATGTATAAATGCGAAAGTTTGTGAGTATGTATGGATGTCTGGATGTTTGGATGTTTTAGTTTTTCACGCAATAACTACTAAATGGATTTTAATGAAACTTTACTATAATATAGCTTATATAACAGAATATGTACGGTTTCCGTGGGATAGATTTATTTTATTTTATTTATTTAGGTACAGAAACAGAAAACAAATTAAAAAAAATACATCTACGAATTAAAAACTAAAAATATCATTTTAAATTTGCTGTCCAATTATAACTGTACACAACATTCAAATAAAAACATATAATAATTATATAAACAAATTTAACCAGAAAGTGAATATTACAGTACGAGTCTGCATTTAAAGTTACATAAAAAATATTAAAAAAGAAAATAATATTTACATTTCATGTGGAAAAAAAGACAAAGAAAAAATAGATAAAGGAGAAGAGACATAGAGAAAGCATATCCTTAGTATCGAAAATGTTAAGTAAGAACTATAATATTTGTTTTTTTTTTCTTGTTTTTTTGTAGTAAATACATGTGTATTTGCATACGTACATTACAGCACTTTCGATTCCTTTTACTATCAAAGTTCTAATAATTCAACATTAGTGGTGAGAGATCAGGCGTTTTGTCGGCTGAAAGATATATTTTCTAGAGATAAGTCGACATATGCTCATATTTCTCTTAATTGTTTTTGGGACTATTTTTCCTAATTGTGTTGAAGTATTTATGTATTTATTGTCCCACTGCTGGCCGTGGGAACAATACGAGAGAGATTAGGCCATAGTTTACCAAACTGGCCAAGTAGTGCGAGTTGGCGGACTGCACGTCATATCTGCCTTTTCAAATTTGGATGGATTTGGGATTTGAATACGCTTGACCCGGTTCCCAAGCGACCGCGTTACCACTGGGCTACCACTACCTATAATAATATTTAAATAGGGTCATAATCGTAGGATGGTATAAAAGCCACTATATCATGAGCCTAAATGGAAAAACTTAGAAAAATATCATTTAAATCAGTGGACATCAGAAAATCAGCGAAAAACACACATTTCTCCTTTTTTCTATATTTTTTGTACTGTATCATATAAATCGCTATTAACAGTAAAACGAAGTCGTAAACGGTAGCTTAAGCTAGTATTGTAATAAAGAAGATCTTAATTTTCATTTATCCTTTTATTTAACGGTATAAACTAACTGCCTCGACGTGCGACTGTTAATAAAAACACGAGAGCTGTAGAATTTCTAATTAAGTATTCTGTTGATTACAGGCACTCCTCAATATAAACAGCATGAAAATGTTTCTTATACCTTATATTTTCGTCTAAATATAACTTAATAACCAACTTCAAAAGAATGGTAATAAATCCAAGTGTATGTTTTTGTGTATGTTACGTTTTTTCTGCTCAAAAAGTTATACAATATATATGTAGTTTCTTTTTAACACGGTTTTATTAGTTTCACCTGTAGCTATGTAAAAGAATCTTTAAACGCGATTTTCGCTCACTTTAAACCTTCAGATTGAACTGAAACTTTGCACATTTAACAAGGACCAAGGAGGTTAATGATTTTAAAAATTAAAAAAAAAACACGTTTTTATAGCAGATTAAACTAAAAAATGGAAAATAAATTATAGTTCAAAAAACTAAGAAACACGTTTTATTGATGAACCGAATTAAAAAGTAAAAAAAAAAATTTAGTATAAGAATAATGTGATTAACGTGATAATTAATGATATTGTGAACGAAGCGTGGGGTGCTCGATATGAGTTGTTATAAATATTCCTTTGGTACGATTTCTAAAAGTGGAGATAGTATAAAAATATTGTAGAAAGCACCTCATACTTTTTCACAATAACATTAACAACTCCAGGTAAATTTCTAAGAAATTAAAATTCTAAGAAATCTATTGTTAACTGACTGTTGTTGTTGTTGTCCGCGGTCGTGGGGGGATCAATTTAATTAAAAGTAACTGGGCGACCGAGTTATTCGGCGGTGGAGTTGGCGTTTTTTAATCGTTTTTTTTCGGAAAAATGCGTTTTTTTAAGAAAATACACCTACATTCATAAATATAACATACAAAGAAAAACCTTAACCTAAACACAGATCCAAATAAGTAAAGCTATTTCCGAAATCGGTATCTTATACAGCTTAGTACACAACAACTTATGCACCTAATTTAGTAAAATTTTACATTCTTATATTAAATTTATATTGCCGATCAAACAACAGGTTACTTTTCATCCCGGAAAAATGAACGGTTGCCGTAGGAACTAATAGATCTCTATTAGTGTATGTACAATAAAAATTAAATATTATAAATATTGCATACTAATACCAAGAAAATATTCCATGCTAATTTTAAGTTTTTTTTTGAAGTCATTTTGAAATAATTGTAAATAAATATGTAGCTTCAATTGTCGAAATATTTGCTTTAAATTCAATTTAAAAAAAATGTAACTAAACTACCATTAGTGGTGCGTTTTTTTAAGTTATATGGGTGCAAACCTCTTTTATTATCTATTATTTTTGAAGAAATTCAGATCGTAGTAGCAAAAACTGTATCAAAATTTGTTTAATAGTTTATGAGATTAGCGCACTAAGACAGACTCGTCAGTGTCTTTCTTTTATTATTGTGTAAGAAATGAATCATCAAAAGTGGTACATAGCTTGGGAAAATATCGGTTCACCAAATTTTGAAGTCCAACTTTTGCATAATTTAAGTTTACGGAGTATCGCTTGGACCACAAAACTTTAGAATTCCAAAGTTTTAGGTAGCTTTAGACACGTAGATAATATATTCTTGATCCAATATAAATAATATATATATATATATATATATATATATATATATATATATATATATATATATATATATATATATTATTTAAAATTACAGCTCAATAAAACGAAAATTGGATATATTTCAACTTATAAGATTTGATTACAAATATAATACAGACATCAAGACAAGTAAAATTGAGTAAAAACTTGCACTACATACTACTAACACAAAATCTATCTCAAAAAAAATGTCTGAAGATAAAAAACAGAATTTATTTATTTTTATCTATGTATGTATGTATGTGCATAAATAAATTTTTATGTATAATTTCCGAAATTTTTTAAACCTTCGCTTTAAAATTTTGTTACATAAGTGATTTTAGATGGAAAATTTACGTGGGCAAAGCCACGGACTAAGGCTTGTATAAAATAAAATATACGTCTATAAATCAAAATTCGGACTGCTACACTATATAATAGTGCAATGCAAGCACCAGATAGAACGATTCGGAGCACGTATGTAATTAGGTTCTATTGTGTGTTTTACAGGAACAATTTGCACAACCGCATGATTTTTAATTATAATAGACAAAAATATTATATACTCGTATATACGCTTTAGTTTTTAGCTTTCTAGATGATTTTTGGCACATAGTACGTTTTATGTACATTTTACGTATATAAGTACTAAATTTGTACATTTTACGTCTATAAGTACTAAACGCAGAATAAAATGCTAGAGCGTTGAATTCTGCCTATTAAAATATATTTTGCTAGTGACTTTCACTAGGTGTGTTTTAAATAGATATGAATAGTTATTGCGAGTTATCATAGGAGAAAGATTTATGCTATTGCAGATTTTTCTGTGAAGACTGAGGCCTCATTAAGACCTACAATTGCTTAGTATATTGTTTTGATATATCTCTTATAACAGAAAAACTGCTTCTTTTGAGTCGTCCTCAGTTTATATGGCTAAAGCTGGCTAAATTAAGGTTAGCCAGCGTTAGCCATATAAACTAAGGTCGACTCTATAGAACCAGTTATTATGTTTTCCCGTGGGAATAAAAGATTTTCCTGTAGTAAAAAATATCTAAATGTTGCCTCGAGTATTAAGTTTTCACTACACAAAATTTTGTCAAAATCGATCCAGTGCTTTTTGCGTGAAACGCGAACGCACAAACAGACATACAGATAAACAAATATTTTTTTTTGTTTGTCTTTTGGTGGTCTAGTTTTGGGGTCTATATTCGGTACACAATACGGTACAGTCATTGTTTTTAAAAAATATTTCATGTACAAATTTCGCAAAGTTACTGTTTTATATATGTGTAGATAATAAGTATTAATAAATATCCCATTATTGTACTGTCACCTTATATTAAATTATAATAAATAAAAATATAAACAAATATGTTGGGACATTAACACACAGCACCATCTAGTTCCATGGTAAGCTACGAGGCCTGTGTTATGGATATCAGATAGTTGATACACTACTCATATATAACTTTAAATATACATATATATAATAAACATAAGCACCCATGACTGGAGTACAAACATTCTCATCACACAAATGAATGCCCCCAGCGGAACTCGAACCCCCGACCTCTTGCACAACAAATAGGCTCACTACAAACTGAGCCAAACGTATCGTCGGATAATATATTCATGAATTTTTGAAATTGAACTCACTTCTTATTTATTATTTAAGAAGAGTTAGAAGACATCCAATACAGTGTATTATCTTCAATAACATTTGTATTGTAATAATATAAATATAATATTTGGCAATTCGTATAAGTGTTGGCTCTTTGAGGATTCAATATCGACAGTGTATTTTACAGTGTTTGAACAGTATATTTTTCTAAGTTCATCACGTACTGGAGTCAGACTACAGCTTTGTAAGTGGACGGTTTTATTATATTTACACAGCGAAATAAATATTAAATTCGATGATCGTAAGGCACAGTGGCAGCGATCTTGCATATATAGAAAGTTATGAGATCCATATTTGATGTGAATAAAAACCCCTGACATATTAGATATTTTTGTAATTTATTACGTTTTGACCATATTTAAAAAATAAGGTTTTAAAAAAAATCAGTACCATTTATTGGTTTAATTTTTTTGTCCACCTGTTTTAAAAAATTAGCCGGAACAAACAAACAGACTGATAGACAATTATTGAAAAAAATTTTTTTTTTCTTATACCTAAGTACGGTAATGTACCATAATATTAACTTCTTCATTTAATAAACAGCTGTTATTTTGACATTACAAACGGACACTTCAATTTTATTTATTTGTATAGATATACATATTACTCATTCTTATGGGTGAGAGGTATGAACACTATCTAAATTTCCATAAAATAATATTTCCTAGTAGGTACATATATTTGAAAAGTTATTAGAGATTTAGCTTACCGTAGGCGTGTCACTAGTTATAAAATGAATTCCACGTGATATTACACTAGATGTAAGTAGAAATGATATGTAAAAGTGCTTTTGAGACAAATTTTATTTGGAGGAACGCAATTTATATGAACGAGCTCACGTACTGCTGACATCGCTTCTTATGTGGAAATATGAATAAGTGATGTACGTATTGTGTTATGTACGGTGTGGTTAAAATCAAAGCTGATTTCACTCCCATTTATAATTAACTAGTGACTCACCCTCGCTCCGCTCGGGTTCGTCCCTACTTACGTTTTAACGTTTAGTATAGATTTCTCAGAAATGAAATATTTTTCCGCAGTAAAAAGTATGCTATATGTTGACCCAGATAATCAGCTTGATCAAAATCCGTCCAGTGGTTTTTCCGTGATGCGGTAACAGACAGACAGACAGACAGATAAAAAATCTAAGAACTATAAATTCGGCCTCTGTATCGATAATAATGTTTATTTCAATAAGATTTTCCAAAAAATATTAAATGTACAGATTCGACTCAGTTAAAATTTTATTTTATGTATAGATTATACTTAGAAAAAAAACTATATATGAGTATATCCTATATTATCCCTATATAATCTATAGAGATAAATAAAATTGAAGTGTCTGTATGTCATGTCAAAATAACAGCTTTTTGCTAAATGCATATAATATCTAATATGTTCAAATTAGCTGTTCTTATTTATTTATTAATTGATACCGGCGATCTCGGAAACGGCTCTAACAATTTCGCTAAAATTAGGTAGGTAGGGGTTTTTGGGGGTGAAAAATCAATCTAGAATTAGTCTGGGAAAACGCGTCTTTTCGAGTTTTCATGCGATTTTCTTTGGCATTATTCCACGCAAAATATGGTCGCTAATTTTACAAGCTCCGGCATAAGCATCGTGGTCAAGAGGCCAAGGCGTAAGATTTGCAATCACAGGGTTGGAATCCCGGTCAGATACAAAGTTTTTACTTTTGTTTTTTTTTGTATTTATTCAACTTTTTAGTTCTTTCTTTTGTTTTTAAGTCAAATTAAAAAGAAAATTATACTTCTGGTCAAAACCCCGAGCGAAGCTCGGTGGCCCAGGTATGAAAGTATATACGATACTAAAAAAAATCTCTATCTGTCTATTTATTTCGGAGATTAGCCGGCTGTACCGATTTTGACGGGATTTTTACTGGCATATAGCTGATTTTAAAAGGAAAAACTTACACTACTATTATTTTAGAAAAAAAATCAGAGTTCTCTCTGGCTCAAAAAAAAAATAAAAAAAAGAGCGTAGGTCTCTAGTAGAGAATATCGTAAGAGCTTAAATTATTTGGACCACCTCTGGAATAAAATATACTCCGATTTAACCCAAAACGTTGAGTAGTTAGCAACGTCTACAATTGAGGCTATTGAGAGAACAGCTGTTGTCCCATAGTATTATTTAGATTTTTAACCAATCTAGACTCCATTACATATTTACATTAACTTTCCATATTTTTATGGTCTTTCTTCGGAAAATTGTCTATGGTTTGCTGAGAGATAAATAAGGGCTGATGCCCCATCAAACAAATTGTAATCTCTAAAGGGGAAGCCATATGTCTGATATGTATCCTTTGAGCTTGTATTGTGAAAAGAAATTTAAGGAATAATAAAATGGATTTATTGATATCCGTCAAAAGGTTTTCGAGTTGTGTTTCACATATTATTCAAATTAAAAAAAATGTTTTCTTCGTCAGTTTAATAAAAACTAGTATTTGTTTAATCGATAATAATCATAATTGAAAAAAGTAAAATTACTATTATACATATAGATTATTTGACTTAGTGCTCTTTGTTACCTACAAAGTCGAGTTATAAAAATACGGAAAACTTAATAACAATGTGGTATGGAGTCCAAATATTTCAAAAAACTTATTATTATAATATAGTTTAAACTTTCAAAAATATATTTACATTAGATTTACGCGAATATTTGACATATAAAAAATCTTCGGTTATTTTGTGGATTTATTTTGGTTCATTCATAAAATTAAAATCAAAAATCAAAATAAATTCATGAAAAAATCCTAAAAAAATGGCAATAAAAATAAATGCATTAAAATCCAAAAACAAAAGATTGTATTTAAAATATATGTATGCATGTACATACAAGTATGTCCCTATAGTTATATCATGATCAATACTTAGGTAACCCTAAGTAATAAGTATAATAGTAGTTAATCAGTCTCAAGATATAGATCTAATTTACATCAAGTTGTAGGTCAATCTAATTACTTTCCGAGTTAAGAGGGATGACGACGTTCATTTAATTTTCACAGGACTTTGCTTGTGGTAAAATATTAAGTAACAAATTATTCTATAGGATTTCTCTTATATTTAATAATAATATAATAATAGCAATCAGAAATTGCAATAGGGTTGTCCCACAATCGTTTTTGTTGAAGGAATTCATAATGTACTCATTTATTAAACAAGTTGTGGTGGTTTAATTTCAACCCTAAAACTCCCACCTCGTGAAATTTCTAAATGAATCTAAATCCGCAATTTTGCCATTTTCCACGATGAAAAACATACAAATTGGATAGGAATGCATTCCTCGAAAGAATCTATCAAGTTCGCTATGTAAAGTCCACTAACTTATTCTTGGCTAGCGTCATGGCTATGGAGCTAAGAACCATGTCCGGTTACATTTACGTTACGGTTACGTTTAGTAGATTGCACGAGTACCTATAACTTATTTTATGTTTTACTAGCGACTCACCCTTGCTTCGCTCGGGTTCATCCCTACTTACGTTTCATCGTTTAGTATCGATTTCTCAGACATGAGATATTTTCCCGCAGTAAAAAGTATCTTATATGTTGACTCGGATAACCAGCTATCATCATACCGAATTTCAATGAAATCCCTCCAGTGGTTTTTCCGTGATGCGGTAACAGACAGACAGGCAAAAATTTTAAAATCTATAGATTCGGCCTCTGTATCGATAATAATGTCTATTTCAGTTAGATTTTCCAAAAAATATTTAATTTACAGATTCGGCTTAGTTACAATTTTATTATTATTATATGTATATGATAACAGGATATTTTGCGTATGAAGACAAAAAATCCATTTTTATTGAACCCTTTATAGTGTCCCGCTGCTGGGCATGGGCCTTCCTTCAATAAACGATAGGCCATAGTCCACCACGCTGGCCAAGTGTGGGTTGAAAAAATCTATTTAAGATGTATACGAGTAAAAGTATATAATCTATAGGTACTTATTATTATAAAAAGGTAAAGTTTGTGAATGGTTTGTGAGTTCGTGACGTTGTAGGGGGTAATATCTGGATCTACTGAACTGATTTAGAGGTAAGAACATAGTTTGAGACCCGGGGGAGGACATAGGATACTTTTTATCCCGGAAATCGTCCCTTAAGGGGGTGAAAATGGGTATGAATATTTGTATAGGGAAGCAACTTAGGGACGAACCGGAGCGAAGCAACGGTGAGTCGCTAGTATAATTATATAATAAATGTTTTCATCATGCTTTGATACGTATTTCTAGGAAGTTATATTTATCTTAACCGCAACCATCTATCAACAATCGGGTAAAGTATCTGCGTTGTTATACAGATCTTGACAATTTTCTCAGTTAAGTGGCTCCTAGATTTTTTGCTTATACCCTGAATAAAGAGAGTCTAAATTGTATCGACATACATGTGCAAGCAAAACCATGGCTTAAAACTAGTCGTTCATACTTTAACCAAGCAGTCTCTTAGACTATAAAAACAAAAGCCATAGTGAAACAACATCAACTATCTAGATATTTATGGACGTTAGTACAGATTCCTCGCGTAAAGATAGGTGACGTGTTGGCAGAGATCCAACCGCAGTTGGGCTTTCTGCTTCAGATAGCGAAACAGTTCCCACAAACAACATCACGCCAATGTACAGTATTTACGGAAATACAATTTCGGTACTTTTACTTTATTACCAATAAATAATATTAACATCTAAATTATTTTAGATTGGAAATGTAGAAATAATTTTTGTATTTCTTTAAATTATTATATAATACTTAACTTTAAACATATTGTTTTTTTTTTATACAAAAAATATTGTAAGGTAATTGGTGCAATTTCTATTTTGTTAATTGTGGGTAGGCTGTCTGTAACATATATACCTTCAAGACATGTAACACCTCAGTTTCTCCCGTGACCATGATTGCTGTAAAGCATTCGAAACGTCGGGAACTAAAAATCATAATAAATCTGTGAAATAATCCGAAAAGATAGTTTTATTTAAAATGTTAAATATTCGCGTAAATCTAAAAAAGTATTATGTTGCCGATTTTACATAAAAATATGGACAGGGAGGGCCATCTTTTAGCAAATATGAGAGAAGTAATAAACATACACACATACCTATGTACATACAAAATTTTACGTGTTAGTTACTGGGGGCTCACCCTCGCTTTGTTCGGGTTCATCCCTAGCTACGTTTTAACGGTTCGTATGGAATAGATAAACTATATATTATACTAGCTGTGCCCCGCGGTTTCATCCGTGTTACATTGTTTGATTATAAACATCAGTTTTGCAACACTCTGCCCGATTTGTTGACATTTTTAATTACTGCTCCGCTACCTTGAGTAGTAGCATGATGATATATAGCCTTCCTTAATAAACAGGCTATCTAATGCGAAGAGAATTTTTCAAATCGGATAGATCGGAGTAGTTCCTGAGTCAAGCGCGTTCAAACAAACAAAGGAACAAACAAACAAACTCTGCCATTTTATAAGATTTGTACAGATTATAATAAAAAAACATCAAAGAAAATATTGCAAGACCTAAGACGTTACAGTGCGTTAATTGCAAACGTGACGTCATGCTCATAACCCGCTACAAAAGCATTGTGGAAACAGTAATTAGCTCTTTCTAAGAACATTCTTTGCAAAAGGGTCCTGTGACCAAGGAACTGTACCTGCCTTGAATATATGAAGCTAATCAAAATATTTATATTATAGTATGAATTAGAAGTTATTTTAATTTATATTATAATATATTGAAAATATTCTAATATATCTTGAACGATAGGTTTACGGCTCAGTTTGTAGCGTTCAGTTTGTACTCGCTGTACCAGCGGTCGCGGGTTCGAGTCCCGCTGGGGACATTTGTTTGTGTGATGAGTACGAATGTTTGTACTCCATGGGTGGTTATATTTATAATATGTATGGATTTAAAGTTATATATGTGTAGGGCATCCACTATTTGGTATCCATAACACAAGCCTCGTAGCTTACCATGGAACTAGATGGTGCTGTATATTAATGCAATAAACTATAAATAAAAAAAAGTTTAATAGAAATATGTTCATTCAGCCATGCTTGCATCATTTGCATCATTGCAATATTGCATTTGCATCATTGCAATATTGTGTACAGTAAATAAAAGATCAAATCAATTTATTTATTTACCTTTTAGGCCCACAATTTATTATTAATTAATGTAATTAATGTTAAATATAATTAATGTTAAAATACTGACTGTATTTAATTACCTAACTAATTATATATATATTTACACAATAACTCCATATGGATCAGTAACTGTCATAGAGATTCTTAGAAATAATCGAATGGGTAACTTAATAATATTAAAATACATTTTTTTGGTTACAAACCCTGAAAATTTAAGTAAAAACAGCCAAGTAACTGAATAAAATTACTTTAAGCGTATGATATAACTGAAATTGATTTTTGTGACAGAAAATTATATATCATCCAAAAAAACGATATGCAGTGAATCCTGAGATCCCTAATAACTTGCCCAAACTTATAACAGGGGCGGCTAAAAAAACTTTCTACGAATTATCGTTTGAAAAACTTATTTCTGAACTTTTTTAGAAGCCGTAAAAGTTAGATAGTACTTTACGTTTGAAGTATTTTATCATAATTTTCTTTAAAAATATATTACAAGTAATAAATTATGTATAACAGATTTATTTTTCTTTTATTTTAATAGTTCTTTAAAAACTTTTTGCAGTATAAAGAAGGCTTATCTATACATATAATAAAATTGTAACTAAGCCAAATCTGAACATTAAATATTTTTTGGAAAATCTTATTGAAATAGACATTATTATCGATACAGAGGCCGAATTTATAATTTTTAGAATTTCTTTCTGTCTGCCGGTCTGTCTGTTACCGCGTCACGGAAAAACCAATGGAGGGATTTTTATGAAATTTGGTATAATGATAGCTGTTTATCCGGGTCAACATATTGGATACCTTTTACCGCGGGAAAATATCTCATTTCTGAGAAAAAATACAAGAACTGCACCGCGGGAAAATATCTCATTTCTGACAAAAAATACAAAAACTGCAATGTAAGAGTATACTAATATGTAAAACCTTAGAATTTGGTTTTTGGTCATTATTTGGCAATGCTAGTCTAAAATATAAGTACAGCTTATGCATAATAAGCAGCTCAAGACTATTTTTCTTTTGAATATATTATCTTCGGTATTTTAACATGATTGGGACCAATATCTTAGAAAAAAAATCTAATTTTTGCCTGTACTTTCACTCGCATGGTATATAGTTGTACTATGTAATGTACATCAGTAAAGTATTGCTAGGAGGACCTAAGCTTCTAATTCCAAAGTCACTAAAATTGAGTTGAGTCACTCTAAAATCGGCTTAGACAAGATAATAAAATTATAAAATATAAAATTTTATAATCTTCACGTTTTTCGAAAACTATAAAATAACTTTAAATGACGTCGTAACGTATATATATATATATATATATATGTCTGTGTGTGTGTATATATATGTATATATCCGTGTGTGAAAGGTATTGTTACTCTTTCACTCTGAAATTGCTGAACAGCTTCTAATGTAATTTGGTAAAATAGATAATAATCTGGAGTAACAAATAGGCCACTGTTAGGCACGTACATATCCATACAAGCAAAGCCAGATTAAGCCCCTAGTAGTTTTATAAGAGCGTAATTTTGTTAATATGAAACCACATATTCCTTCCACTTTGAAAGCTTTCATACAGTCTGCTAGTTAGTTGATATTTATATTTTTATATGATGCGAGAAACTCTGGCTGCAGCAGACTTAATTATCGTGCCGTTCATTTTAATTAAGGACAATTTAAAACTCTCAATAAATGCCTTTTTCACAAATAAGTGGATTAAATAAATACGAGTTATGTTTAAGAATATTATATAATTGTGTATATTTTAACACTAGCGACTCACCCTCGTTACGTTTTAACAGTTAATATAGACTTACTACTTAACTAGTCTATATATATGTACATTCACGTGCCTCGGAGAGCACGTAAAGCCGTCGGTCCTGCGCCTTAACTCTCACTGGTCGTATCAAGCAGTCGTCCCACCGGAGTATGAGAGTGATAGGAATAGAGAGTGCACTTGTGTCTGCGCGTACACTTGTGCACTATAATATCTCCTGCGCAGTTGGCTAGTCTCAATGAGATTAGCTGCCGTGGCCGGAATCGGTCAGGAGAACACCATATATGTACATACTTAGGTATAGAAAAGTCGGTAACAATTTAAAAAAAAACATCTCTAACATAAGAAATGATTAATTGTCTATACTGACTTGCATCCCTTTTTCACCCTATTAAGGGATGATTTCCGGGACTAAACTATTTTACATCTTAAATTAAACTATTCTACATAATATATCCTTCCCAGGATCTCAAGCTATCTCCTTAATATAAATCGGTTCAACGGATTAAGCATGAAAAGGTAACAAACAGATAGACAGACAGACAGACAAAACTACTGTCGCATTTATAATATTTTCTAGTCAAAACTACTTTTGACTGACAAAAAAAGTCAAAAGAGTTATTTTCGATACAGAGGCCGAATCTATAGTTTTTAGAATTTTTGTCTGTCTGTCTGTCTATCTGTCTGTCTGTCTGTTACCGCATCACGGAAAAACCACTGAAGGGATTTTGATAAAATTTAGTATGGTGATAGCTATATATGATAGTGTATATGATAGTTATCCGGGTCAACAGATAGGATACTTTTTACCGCCGGAAAATGTCTCATTTCTGAGAAAAAATACAAAAACTGCAATGTAAGAGTATACTAATATGTAAAACATCAGAATTTGGTTTTTGGTCACGTGAACGTAGGTGGAGCCGTGGGCAATGCTAGTTAAAACATGAAAGCTAAAATCATGAGGGGATATCAAATATGCAAGTAACAAAATTGATTGCACATCCCTTCAATACGTCAACTTCAGGCTTTCATCGTTTACTTAAGCTAGGAATTTTCTCATTTTACAGAACATTTAATCTCAACTCGTATGCAATGGGACGTTTTAAAATAATTTCTTACATCCTTTGTTTATAGCTAGTGATTTTGAATGGAATACGAGTCTTATATATTTCTATACAGCAAGATTTACATATGCTTTCCATACAGGATGATCCCAAGCATCGCAACATTTGCTTAGAAAAGACGGTTATACTTTGTACCATTTGATGTTTAAGTCTCTGCTGTTTTAACTAAACGGGTATGTTTGCTACAGGCCCTTTAAGGTTTGATCATTTATTTGAAATTTCTTTCTTTAAAATTTCTTCAAATAAATTCTTTTCTTCTACAAATTCCAATTAAAATGATCCTTTCTATGTAGAACTCATCGGCCTTTACCATCCAACACTATTTCAAATATTTGTCGGATCATATTGTTTTTACCCGCGACAATCATGGATACATACATGTGTTGTAGAATACCCATTAATCTATACTAATTAATATTATAAAGAGGTAAAGTTTGTGAGATTGTGAGTTTTTGAGTTTTTGACGTTGTAGGGGGTAATCTTTGGATCTACTGAACGGATTTAGATGAAATTAGGTAAGGAGATAGTTTAAGGCCCTAGAAAGGATATAAGATACTTTTTATCCCGGAAATCATCCCTTATGGGGGTGAAAATGGGGATGAAAGTTTGTACGAGGAATCTACCTAGGGACGAATCCGAGCGAAGCGAGGGTGAGTCGCTAGTTAAAAATAAAGTTACTGGCACATACTACTTAATATATACAGTCTATATCATAGGTTAAGCACGACGACTGAATGGATCGCGGAATGTCGTGGGTTTTTGGATTATTTTTCATGTCACAATTTTCCGTCGTGGGTTGGATTTTTTTAAATTTATTACTCATTTAAGCATATTAACAAAATTTCAAAGTCATCGGATAAATCGTTAGGTGGGTAAAGATGAACAAAAAATATACACGTTTGAAATCTTAGATAAGTACTAGTAGCTCTTTGCAACAAAGTCATATTCTAAAGGACTCTTTTAATGTTGTTGTCAGATCTATATACTGTTTTTAAGCCAAAAAGCACGTCAATTGGTTGCTTTTCTTTAAAGTTTTACGAAAAAACCAGTAATAGCTCAGTGTTAACTTACTCGTTTAGAAAACCAAGGGAAGCAAGTTCAAATCTCAGCCTCACACCCTACCCAGGTTTTCATGTGCGAATCATTTTCAACTTTATTACTATTTGCCATTGTCCAGTAATCCACATTTAATAAGAACCATGGACTTGGCCACCACATAATCTGTAAAATTCCACGTTGATCATTTGTTTTGCTTGAAAGAAAGAGGGTCAAACCAATAAACTCGCATTTACAATATCAGTAATAGTACCCTGTTGAAATCTCTCAATTCAAGTACCATAAAAAGTAGCAGACCGTGAACACTTGTATATTTTGTATTTTTCAGGAGTTCCACATCGTTTTTCAGGAGCGTTACAAAAGTTGAAGGCAATGGTAATGAGTTACTTCCCGATTGTTGAGTTTATTTCTTATTTTCTTAAGATTTTTACAATTATTTTAATATAAATAATTACTTTAATTCGTTTTTAAAAATTTCGATTTAGTTATAAAGGTTTAAGCTCAGTCGATTTTTGAAATGCCTTATTTAGGATAATTTTTGAATCTATACATATATTTTTTATGTTATAGCCACTTAATATTCATACCTTCTATATAATTATTTACTTGATTTCAAATAAACAAAAAAACTTTGAGTAGTACTACTAATTTAACCAGTTTTTCTACTTTTGCGTAACGCGATGTAACGAAAAATTTCATCAAAATTGTTAACAACACTTTGAAGGAATTTGTTATATTTATTAAATATCTATGTAAATTATTTTAATTGTGTTTGCTTACAATAAGTATTTGATAATGTAGAAGAATTATGAATAAAATATCTGTAGCTATGTATGAAGAACGAGCTACAAAGGATAGCATTGTTTAAATTATTTAAAGAATTATATACACACAGTACACTTCCACTACACTACGCGTATACATACATACACACACACACACACACACACACACACACACACACACACATATGTGTATATGTGTACACGCTTTAATACACAAATTTTCGCATGACTGACACGTGATAGATGAAATCCATGTTACCCATTAAAATCCAATCGAAAATTAAAAACTAGCACTAAAGTTAGAAATTGCTCACAAAAGTTCATTGCTATTTTGAGAAAACGTGTGATTTATAGAAAGTGCAAATGGCGTTCATAAATCATTGGTTTGCTTTTGGCAAACATTTTTCTTCATAGTTTTCACCTCATGGGAATTTGATAATGGATAAATTTGAAAAATTTCTAAAAGTGTCCCATATATCTTTAATGATAATTCCTTTTCCGAATATCGCGTTATCTCTTTTATTTATTAACCAACTTTCAAAAAGGAGGAGGTTCTCAATTCGTCGCAATCTTTTTTTTAACGTAAGATCACCGATTACTCGAAAACGCCTGAACCGATTTGGATTTTATTTTGTTTAAAATAGTATACTTTCCACGTAGTCCCATTTAAATTTTATCGAAATCGGTCGAGCGATTTATAAAAAATTAACAATAATTTTTTTTAAATAAATTGGTTAATCGAATATGTTATTAAAAACCTTTCTTTTTACGAATTACCTGCTTATTACATCTATACTAAGAATGTAAAAAAGAAACTTAAAAAAACCGACTGGCACCAACTTCGAATATCTGATTAGATATCTATACCAAATGAAACCTCCTGTTTAGTTACTTTTTACATTTTAGTGCCGGGAAGTTGGATTTTTTAAAGTTTCTTTTTATTCTCTATTTTTTGTAAAAGCTATTAGTTTTATTCGAAACATATTTAGTAAACAAACACTAATAGAGATCTATTAGTTCCCACCCGTAGAACCGTTCATTTTTTCCGGATGAAAAGTAACCTGTCGTTTGACCGGCAATATATGGTATCAGAATGTTAAATTTTACTAAATTAGGTGCATAAGTTGTATAAGTTATTATACTTTTTTAACTATCCCATGGGAACTATTTAATTTTCCGGGATAAAAAGTATCTAAGATATAAGATACCACCATGCAAAATTTCATTTAAATCCGTCCAATAGATTCGGAGATTAGCCCGTACAAACAGACAAACAGTCAGAGAAACAAAAAAATTGAAAAAAAATTGGGTTTGTTTTATTTGTCTTCTTACATCACCCTGACTCGGTTTTTAGCATTTTTTGCTATGTACAGACATTCGACCTCTACTGTTTTATTATGTATTCTGCCCATTTTTTAACGTCCCATTACTGAGCACGGGCCTCCCTTCAGTACGAGGGGGATCAGGCCATAGTCCACCACGCTGGCCTAGCAAGTGCGGGTTGGCGGACTTCACATGTCTTTCGAAAACTTGCTACGTTCCCTCAGACATCCAGGTTTTCTCACGATGTTTTCCTTCACCGTTAAGACAAGTGGTAATCATGTTGGAGATGATTTGCACATGAAAATATCAGAGGTGCGAGACCCGGGATTTGAACCCGCTTCACTCGGTCTCCCAAGCGAGCACATTTGTTTTTAACTTGTATTAAAAAGACAAACGTGTTATGTATATATTGAAACTAGGCATAGAAAACATAATGATTAAACCTAGACCTTTTACATTTCTTTGTTTGCAAAACATTCGGATTTTTATACATTGTCATTCCTATGACATAACTACTAAAAAGTATATCTAAAAAAATCTAAAGACATAAGCCCTGTTCCTATGTATATATATTTGCTCCCAAAACAGAAATAGAATTTGTCGATTCACCCACATATTAAGGTAAACTCCTGCAAATTACATATAAGAGGTTGTACTTGTCAAATTAGTTAATGTTATTAGGGGAGTGACTTGACGGTGTGTCATGTTATGTTTATATTAACACGCGCGTTATTGGAGTGTATTGTTTACTTTTGTTATAGAATAGTAAAATTATAACTATATCTCTTGAATACAAAGGTATAATTTCTAAAGGAAATGTTGATATATGATTTTGAAGTTAACGGAAAATTTTATGTACACGGTATACCATCCAGCCATTTTTAACGTGTTACTTCTGGGCCCATGGCTTCAATATGAGGGGGATCAGACCATAGCCCACCACGCTGGACAAGTGCGGGTTAGCGGATTTAAGATGTATTTTGAAAATTAGCTAAGTTCTTGAAGGTTTCCTCGCGATGTTCTTTCACCGTATAACACGTTTTTTGGTACATTCATATAACACATACAAATATTTATTGCACGTTTAATACAACTGTAATAAAACGAGAAGGTAAAAACATAACATAGTAATTTAATTTTCTTAAATTGGAAACAATTTATCTCGTCGAAGTCAAATTGAAAAATAACTTCGAATAATGTCTCTATATCTTGTCTAGTCTCTAAGAGGATAAAAAAAACATAATTTTTCATACCAACCATTTGACATCATTATGAAGAAGATAGGGATTTGTGATTATTTACAAAAATTAAATTAAAATTATCAAACCGTAAATGGCTATTACATAATTTATAGGCTAATCAATTCAACCAATATACATAGAATTAAAGCATTTTCCTCAAAACCAAGAGGGCAAAATTACAAAATATTTTATACCTAAACAGTAATCAAACCCCTAATCAAAATATATTTAAGTTAAAATTTAATTATGCTAATTATATAACAGATCGGTACTTTATCACGATTAATGCCTAAAATACGTACCAACTGATTAACACAGCCTTGAATACCAATGAGTGCTTAATAGAATTAAATATTTGTTTGCTGATTTCCTTCGCGCTTTAATGTGGGACGTGCTTATTTTAAATAAATTATCTTAATACGGTTTATTTTTTGACTGATTTCAAAAAAGGAGGGTGAGAAGTATGTATGTATGTATTCAGCCCTTCTAACATTCCATTGCTGGGCATGGGTCATAGTCCACCAAGGAAAAGTGCAGGTTGGCGGACTTAGCATGTCTTTCGAAAACTTGCTAGGTTCTCTCAATCATCCAAGTTTCCTAACGATGTTTTTCTTCACCGTAAGATAAGTAATCATGTTGGAAATCATTCGCACACAAATATATCAGAGGTGCAGATGCGATATTTGGACCCACTGTGTACAACCACAGGATTTAACTTGTATTAAAATTTGAAATTGATTTGACGAAACAACATAGTGTGGTTTTAAACAATAATAAGGTTTTGTATTCTAGCAGAAAAAGCTAACATAATAATAAATACTCTTTATTGTATGCCCACAAAAATAATATAATAGTACAAGAAAAATATAAATCGAACTATGTACAAGACACCTTATCGCTAAAACAGCGACCTCTTCCAGGCAACTTTAAAGTGTTGGAATTGGCAACTGTAAGAGGGAAGGTGTGTGAACATTATATGTAGTTTGTAGAAAAACAAAAATAATGCAATAACAATAATACATTTTCTTTAATCTATACAAATATTATAATAAACTTCTAAGTCTAATCTGTACATTAAATACTTTTTAGAAAACCTTATTGAAATAGTCATTATTATCGATACAGAGGCCGAATCTATGGTATTTCGAATTTTTCTATGTCAGCTTGTCTGTGAACGTATAACGAAAAAACCACTGAACGGATTTTGATGAAATTTGGTATGATGATAGCTGGTTTTCCGGATCAACATATAGAATACTTTTTACTGTGGAAACATACTTCATCTCTGAGGAATCTATACTGACCTTTAAAATGTTTATAGGGACGAACCAATCGGAACGAGGGTGAGTCGCTGGTAAATAAATAGAACATGTAAGTATAAATAGCATGAAAAAACTAACAACAGAATGAAAATGTAGTATCAAATTATAATTCATTTCTACTACTTAAGGCCTTCTCCGACATCTTAACTGAAATTAATATTAAAAATATATACAAAACAAAATCTAATGGTTAATAATTTGTATAATTTAAGGTATATTAAGGCAAGGCTTTGTGATAAAGGAATATTTCAAACATCTATTCTGCCCTGGGGAGCTTTCCGGTGTGTATACGAGGTAATCATAAACAGAGGTGTATTATCTCGGATTTTGTTCAACGTAGGTATATTGAAGTAGGGATTTTCTTATGATTTTATTACAACTTTGTACAGAAGAAAATATTTTAACTTTATTAAGAAAATTAATAAAAAAGCTTAGAGTTTCGGATTTTTTTGGCGGATTTTTGGTTAATGAATTTTAATTTTAAATATATATATATATATATATATTTAATTTTATATAAAATGTCAAATATTCGCGTAAATCTAAGTAAATATTAAGCTTAGAGTTAAAGTTCGTAAAAAGTTTTTAGATTAGCTTTTTCCGTATTTTAGTGAGCTTTTTCACAAAGAAAAAACGGTATAATATACGTAAGCAGATTATGCTCTTATGTGGGCTGACAGACAATATTGCATTAGCATTAAGCCGGTTTTTATTATATTATTATTATGTTATTTTAGCTTTAAAGCGATAATTTATTAAAATATATAATTAAAACCATTTTTCTATGTAAATTATTGTAATATTTTAAGGTTAGATTATAATTACCAGTAATATACATTACAGGTAATAATATTCAATTACAACATTATTTTAGTCAAAAATGAAAGATATAATTAAGACAATTTTCATTTTGTTTATATTTACAAGTACCTGTAATGAACAAGGCGCTTAATTAGAAATTCTACGGCTCTCTGGTTTCATTAGACATTGCACGTCGAGGCAGTTAGTTTGTGCCGAGTGAAATAAAACGATAAAAGTTGAATGAAAATCAAGATATAACTAACTCAATTATAATTTTTTTAATCTTGTATTTTGTTATAATAAAAATAATCGATTCTTGCATATAATGCAAATTAAAAAAATGCGTCGGATTTTTTTAAAAGTTATGTTATACGTATTACTATAGTATAGCATTTTCGTTGAAAAATCATTGTTTTGTTTAAAAAATATCCTAAACAGAGCCAAGCTAAGGTATGAAAAAAATGTTTTCGTTTTGATTCTCTACCTAAATATATTCCGTACAAATGATTTTGACTCTATTTTTTATGGATATAAACCCCTAAATATAGCTCTATCATGAAAAAAAATTAAAGCCGTTGCGGGACACCTGGCAGATGCGAAACATCGAAACTATCTTGTATAGAAAATATGCATGAGAGGATGGTTTTTAAGCAAAGTAAATATAACATAATAAAAAAAATAAGTTTTTTAAAGAAAAAGTCTTAAAAATACATCTTAACTTAATACCAAAATTAAAAATTAAAATACTCTCTCAACGCGGTTAGAGAGAGAGAAAAGGGAATCGCTGAGTTGAGTGGGAAGAAAATCTGGGAGTTACGAGCGCGCGTAACGACAATAGCCGGCTTAACCCGCTACATTAGATGTTTCACATCAAAAAGGCAAACCATAACTCCCAGTATCTTATTACTAATAAATACATCTACCACGATGCAAGTCGAGAACTTTACAATTTATAATCCGCTGTCAACGGATACTGAACTTGCCGGTTTACTCAAAGGAGCAAAGTTCGAGCTTCAACACTTCATTAATGACTAGTACAATGTTTCATAGAGCCAGTACTTAAACTGTATATTTATAGTTTTTAAATAGAACTAGGCAAAGAATTGCCTTATTTGTGCAATATTTTATTATTTTAAACGCACTTAGATATAGAAATCTTTTCAAGTCAAAACAAGTTCTCAATATGGATGTCTGAGTTTTTGAAACTAAGTGGTGTTGTACTTCCAGGACTCCATTACGTCCATTTCTATCGCTTTGATAAGCGACAGCTGGCAGGTGCCAGCTTTATTTTCAAACCCATGATAAAAAAAGCAGAAAACATAAAAATGTTAAATATTCAGTAAAACAGCAAGAGTGCCAAAGCTCTTAGCAATTTATTATATTTTCATCAAATGTAACTGCTAATAAGAATAGTTGTCATAAATCTGGATACTTACGTATTTATGTATTTTATTGTACTAGTGTCCGCCCAGTGATCAAAATTTGGCTATAATCATTTTTTTATTGATATCATAAATGCTTGCCAATAGCTACCAAGATAAAACTAATCAAACTATAATTTGCAGTTTTAAGTGCCCATATTTTAAAGTTTTACTAGACGTGTGCTTACTGCTTATAAGAGAGGCTAGTAAATTTACATAGCCTTTTTCAACATCTTCTATATCATCATCGACGCCATGTATCATTAACTGCTTACTGTTTCCAATATCAAAAATAAATAATAGCGAAACTTACGTTTTACAAAGGATTTGCTTTATAATACAACTATTGACTTACCCTTGCTCCGCTCTGGTTCACCCCTGGATACATTTTAAGGGTTAGTATAGATTTTTCAGAAATAAGATATTTCTCGCAGTAAAAAGTATACTATATGTTGATTCGGAAAAACAGCTAACATCATATCAAATTTTAGCAAAAATCTGTCCAGTGGTTTTCTCGTGATGTGTTCCCAGACAGACAAAAAAAATCTGAAAACTATACTAAGACCATATCGTACAATAAGACTATTTCAATAAGATTTTCCAAAAAATATTCAATGTACAGATTCGACTCAGAACTTTATTATATGTATAGATAAATATTTGCTTAAGCTCAAGAAAAATTGGACGTACAATTTGTAGACTCAATGGAAAGCCTACGAAAATATTTAATATTTGTAAAGCAGACAACGGATAAAATAAAGACAGCTGGAAAACGAGAAAGTGTATCAAAAGCCCATACAAAATTATTTGACTTGAAACAAAGTTACCAAAAAAAGTTAAAATTTAACTGGATTTTATTTCATACTTAATATTATGTACTGTATATTAATTCACTGGCATTTTTATGGCGTGAAAGTCGATAGTTATCGTGTTTATTACAAGGAATGGCAAATGAAAATATAACTGTGAAGTTTCATCAAAATCCGTTCAGTAGTTTTTACGAGGACGAGCAAAAAAAGTTCATCCATCCATCCATCCACATATTCATCTATATAATATTAGTCGAATTGATTTAAAAAAATAATCTACATACACATTTGAGTACTATTTTCTGTTAAATAATATGAAATTTTAAACTTTTAAGTATCGACTTAATCGATTAAGTAACAAGCACGTTGGCTAACTTTCATAAAGTTTTAACGAAGGTAACTTTTAGATGTAGTTGCAATGTAACAATCTTCACTGGTTTAGTCGCTAGTATGTATGGCTGCAGATCTGGAGGTCCTGGGTTCTAGTCTCAGGTTAGGTCAAATCTTTATCTTTAACAAAAGGACAACTCCCTTGTTTTTTTCATCAAAGAAGACTACTTTGATGAAATAACAAAATTTCTATTTCATGAAAAAAGTATAGCAAAAGTAGCAGAAGTTGAAAAAGAAAGTGCTTTTGACATTTTTGTCGATTTACCGATGACAGATCACGTCATGTCAAAACAAGTTATATTTCTATATGAATGAAACATAACAATACAAAATGTGCTTGTGAACAGATTGACAGACAAATCAATTATTCAAAAACAAATCATACCGTCCATTCTAAACGGAGACATTTTAACGTATATTCTATGATTTATTCATGTTTTATACTAGCACTCGGATGCGTCTAGTTACGTTTTGAATAGATAAACATAGTTATTGCGAGTGTATCTTAAGATAAACACACATGCTGTCGCGGACTTTTCGTGAAATTGATTAGAAATTTTCAACTTTCGCACTAGAACTCCAAATACTTGCAAAATAAAATATCCTACAAGCCCCTCTTTCTTTTAGGGAAAGTCCCATTGCCATTACAATATAAAATTATATAGATGCATAGATTACATATTCTTCAAACCTTAAGATAGCAGCAACGAATTTTGTTTCATTTTATTGTATTGTTATATCTTGCTAATTAGCAACTACACTATAGCTTGTCAACAATTTGACGAGTAATTACAAATATTAAACTTACAATAGGAAAGCGTATGAATGAATCGAATTATTATAATCGACCGACTTCGAATATATTAATTGATTAGGTATGTATAGTAAATGAAAAATACCAATCAGCTATTTTTTACTTTTTAGTGCTTTTGTTTGAAGTCAGTTTATATTTTTTTGTTAAAAAGTTTTTATTTTTCCCTCTTAAGTGTAGACAGTAGTAGCAAAGTAAGAATTCTAACGTATTAGGCTTATCAAATCAAACAAAACAAGCCCAAACTCAAAGTATCTACTATTAACCGTTGAAGAGTTCCATCTATCCACCTTCGGGCCTTACCATCAGATCAGGTCAACAATTATACCGAACCACTGTACTATTAACGGAAATAGAAACACTTGCAAAGTTTCAAGTCAATATGACAATTAGAAGTAGGTTAAATTCATCATTAGCTATTTTTCCACCCTTAGGGGTGGTTTTTTTTTGAAATTTAAATGGGACCAATCTGGAAGTATACACTTTCAAACAACACAAAAATTGTTCAAATCGGTTAATAAATTAAGTTTAGAATTAAACAGTACTATTTATCAAATCAGACATAAATTATTGTAGATAAGTATGTATTTATATGTAAGTATATATATATGTTTGTATGTATGTATATGTGTGTATATATATATGTATGTATATATATATATATATTTGTATAATCATAATATTTAGTTAATATATGTATTTTAATATTAAGACAATTCCATTTAATGCTGTACTGTACCTACACCGCACTATTTTCTCACTTCTGAAGGGTTTCTGGAAGAAATCTCTTAAAGAGATAAGTTATCCTTTGTCAACATTTTGTTATTTTATTTTGTATAACGTATATTTTATGGTACATAAATAAAAAAATAAATAAATTAAAAATAAATGACGGAGTTCTGAGGTAACAAACATAAAAAAAAAAATACAGTCGAATTGAGAACCTCCTCCTTTTTGAAGTCGGTTGAAAAATATAACTTACTTATTTATAATAGCATAACTTTATCTGCTTCAACTTCTTCTTTTTATTTTAAAACTATTTTCAGTGCTTACAGTGCTTTCTTTCTTAATAGACTGCTATTAAATTAATGCTAGGTGCTGACAGGTTTCAAGGTGGAAGTACTTAACGCTGCGTTTTCTAACCGCTCAGCCAATTTAACTTTGAAAATATAAAACGAAATTTGTATTGAGCCCTCTTTTCCTACTGCAGAGCACAGGCCTCTCTTCAATACGAGGGGGATCAGGCCATAGTCCACCACGCTGGCCAAGTGTGGTTTGGCGGACTTCACATGTCTCTCGAAAACTTGCTAGTTTCTTCAGACATTAACAGAGAGAAAGAGAAAATTTACAGTAAAATATTTAAACATTTTAATATTAAATATAGTATAGTTCGTATAAACACCTGATACTTGACGAGTTGGCAAATATCCAGCCGCAGTTGTACTTTTAACTTTTAATGAAAGAAACAGATTTTTTATTCTCGACGTTTCGATTGTATTGCAGTAAACATTGTCACAGAAGAGACTAAGGTTTTTAACGCCTCTAAACTCCGTTATTATACAGTATAAAAATTTGGAAGAAAAGGGAAATGGCATCAAAGCACTTAACAATATAAATAAAAATTGATTGGAGTTGCTAAAGTTATACGAACTGATAATCTTTCATTTCATCACAATAATAGCAAGACAACCTTAAAATATTACCAACAAATATTTTATTTTACAATCAATATATTATTGCAAAATTGGCAATTATATTTTGCTTTCTTATTATAAAGCATCGACGTCTGTGAGCTTAAAGCTCATTTCTTCCTTCCACCGATATCGAACTGGCTGTTGGCCAAAGTTCTACTATACGATGATTCATCGAGCTGTCGATAAGACTTACTATTTTACACTGTCTTTAGCTAATTGGTCAGAGCTTTGAAAGGTTTGCGTTAGTTGATTGCCAAAAAATTTAAAAGCTTAGATGAAGGAGATAATTTGTTAAAGACGCTTTTAAGACTTTGCCATTCCTTAGCAATAAATGATGGATGGCAGTTGAAATCCAAATTGTATTATTAATATCGGTTTGATAAAAATCTGACGCAAATTGACTTATGTTCTTAAAAATTGTAAGCGCAAAATAGGATTTTTGAATGTACAACTTCTAAATATTATTATAAATAGAAAAAACAAAAGCATGTATAAAAATTCATCATATTTGAAGTTAAATTATTGAAATTGATACTTAAGTAAAAATGCCTACAGTCCCGTTTAGTGTTTACTGTTAAGTTATTCTATTGACGTGTTCTCTCTACTGTGGGATTCTTTTTTTCGAACTAAAGTACATTTTTTACTACCTTGTTAGTCTAGTGGCAGTCTAGATGCAGGTCTGGAGGTCGTGGGTTCAAATTCGGGGTCGAACCAATTATAGTTACGGGGCTTTTAAATTTCAAGACATTCTCAGTACTAGCCCGGAGTTGAAATGTTAGCGGTGTTATGCTACAGTGAGCACGTAAAGTTGTCAGTTTTGTTCATGATCTCTCTTTGGTCGTGTCGGATTTTCATTAAATCGTATCTTAAGAGCGTAAGAGATAGACTTGTGCATTATAATATTACCTGACATTTAAGTTTTTGCTTTGGCTAATTGAATATATTTATTTATTTACTATTTTTGAATTATTATTACAGAAAATGATTTAAAATTTTATGATACTCGATTACGCGATATCCTCTAGATTTTCTCTTACTTTCTTTTCAATGTAAAACAATCCGACATTCAGAAAAAAAACAGACTATCACAAAATATATCCACACAAAAAAGACGACATCAACAAAAAAATAAAAAACACAGTCGTATTTATAATATGACTAAGGGTGGCTAATAGTTGATATATTATAAAAGGGGTGAGTAAAGCTTGCCCCTATTTTCTCAGCTAAGCCAACTCTACAACAAGCTTCTACAACTCACTTCACCACAAAGTTATATTAGAAATATCAAGCGACAGTATTATCGTGATGCTCCACTTGTTAACTCGATACCGGCGTAGATATTGTTATAACTTGGAAACTAATACAATCTAATAAGTGATTCAAATATTTGGATTTTTATCTTCTAATCAACAAAATGTTATTAATATCAAAATATATTATTTAAAAAAAAAATTATTAATTTTAGACATGTCCAAAGCATGTTTCAGATGAGAAATTACCTTCTTTTCCCACAAATTACTATGGCAATTCTTTTCCTATAAAAGCTATGGAACATACTTCCATATGTATGTATATATTTTTGTCATATGTGTGTACTTATATATGTCAACGTAGATTTTTGTGCTTGTATATATTTAATATTATGTACCGTTTAAGCTTCCACTAATCCTTTCACCAAAAGTTGTCTGAAAGATATTGCTCATAACGAGACGACCGCCTTTGCATGCCTTTTTGTTATCTTTCTTTTCACTTTCTATACTCTTCTTTTGTGTGTATAATAAATTCTTTTGTGTTTCTATTTATCTAGACTTTATCGTAAACGGTTGAGAATTTTTGTATATAACATAGAAACATTCCTCAAACACTTTATACTTACTGACTCGACATATTTGGATAAAATTTTCATTAAAATGTATTTAAAATTCAATTCTAAACATAGAACTTCTATTGCCATTGATTAAACGTAGGGAAAGAAAGAAATAAGCTGAGTCTCACTTAAGATTCTTAATGAACTCGTCTATCTACTTCTATTTGCTTCGTAGAAACCAACTTAAGGATCGATAGTGTTAAATATAGCTCAAGATCTAGGTCTTACTGCCATCATGTTTCAGGCCAATGTAATTACCTACAGACAGCTAACAGTCGACCTCGTTCATTTAAGCTCATCTCAGGGAAGTTTCTTGGGATTAATGTGATACAAAATCGCATTACTATTATAAATATGAAAGTTTATATGTGTGTGTATATTTGTTGCTCCTTCATGCTAACATGGCTGTGCGCTAGATTATGGCTTGAAGTAAAAAAGTTATTGAAATCGATTTATTTATTTACTTACTATTTATTTACTTTTAGGCGAATATTTGACATCTATACATAATAAAACTATATATATATATATATATATATATATATATATATATATATAGGGTTAGGCTTAACACCCTCATATATATATATATATATAATTAAACCCAGTAACTTAGTGAAATTGGACATGAAATATTTTTAAAAAGAATGAATGTGCAGCATAACACGTTTTAAGGGATTGTATACACGTGTCTTCTTTCAATACGAGGGGTATCGGGTTATAGTCCACCATGCTAGCCAAGTGCGCATTCGCGGACTTCATATGTTCTGAAAAAAAATGCTAGGTTCTTTTAGACATGCAGATACTAGAATAATTTTGTCAAATTTCATTATTACCGCCAAAGTTATTTAGATCGAAAAAACTATTTCTTCCCTCAAGGATATTATTTTCCTTATATAAACAAGCTTTAATTCTTTTTTTGATAATAATTAAACGGTTGACTTGAGTCAGATATGTATATTTTTGAACGAAAAAAAGAAGAAGGAAAAAATAGGAGATACTACTAACTCTGTTTTTATTTTTTTATTCATGCGCTACAAAAAAATACATATAAAAATAGAAATCAGATACTTTGTGTAATATTGATGACTTATTTCTTTAAGAGATCTCTTACCAGTAATCCTCGAGCGAGAGAAAAAAGTAGTAAGTTGCGGTTAGTATTAGTGGGTTTGTTACATAATATATTATTATTACTATTCTTATTTCACTAAAAAATCAATACAGTAATTTAAAAATAGTTGTTATTTACAAAGGTGGACTTATGTCTAGAAGAGATCTCTCCAGCCAACCTGTGGTAGTGAGAAATAGTGTTACAAAGCGAGCTAAATTCGTGCAGTCGTAGTTATATAAATAATATATAGATACTTAAAAATAAATAGCTAATTAAATAATATATATAATACCATATAATATACACTACTTACTATACCATACATACTTATGTACATATATACATACACACTAGTACTTACATAAATACATATCTATATAATACAATACATATATTCGCTAATTATAAATCGATTTTCATTTTTTTTAAGATTGACCCGATATACGTATATTTTAAATATGTTGGCCATAAGGGTAGAATAACTTTTATGTATAGTCGTCGTATTTTGTTAAAATTAAATTAAAAAAAAAACTTAATAAAAATTATTCATATAGCTATTAATATAATGAGCGTAAATAGTAATCAAAAATTAAGATAATTTTTGAATACTATTTACGTACCATATAAAGTTACTCATTCACGGTGTAACAGCTGGATATATTTAGATGATATTTAGTTCACAGATAAACTAGATCTGGAGAAACACTAGAAATAAAAAGAAGTACTAGCAGGCTACTTTTAGTAAGAAACAATGAAAAGTGCGCTGTCACTACATAATAATATATCTAATATATAAATATCTCGTGTCAAAATGTTTGTGGTGTCACAATCTTTGAAAAAAGACAGTGTTAGCGCAGTGGTAACGCGCTCGCTTGGAAAATCGAGTGAAGCGAGTTCAAATCCCGGGTCTCGCACCTCTGATATTTTCATGTGCGAATCATATCTAACTTGATTACCACTTGCCTTACGGTGAAGGAAAACATCGTGAGAAAACCTGCGTGTCTGAGAAAACCTAGCAAGTTTTCGAAAGACATGTGAAGTCCGCCAACCCGCACTTGGCCAGCGTGGTGGACTATGGCCTGATTCCCCTCGTATTGAAGGGAGGCTCGTGCCCAGCAGTGGGACGTTAAAAAGGGCTGAATACACACACAATGTATGTAGTTGGACTCCTCCGAAATGGCTCGACCGAATTTAATGTTTTGTTTTTGTATATTTGGTAGGTATGAGAATAGGTCGAAAAGTATTTTTCACCCTCCTACCCCCACCCCCTATTTTTTAATCGCGATTTTATTATTTTGGTATGAAAAATATCCAAATAATTTAATATTATATAAATACATACGTAGGGACGACTAGTGAAGCGAGGGTGAGTCGCTATACAACATAAAGCAATAGAGTTTTTTCGTAGATTGAACGCGGGTGAAGCTGCGGGTTCTGCTAGTAATATCTATACATATAATAAAATTGTAACTAAGCTGAATCTGTACATTAAATATTTTTTGGAAAATCTTATTGAAATAGACATTATTATCGATACAGAGGCCGAATCTATAGTTTTTAGAATTTTTGTCTGTCTGTCTGTTAACGCATCACAGAAAACCACTGGAGGCATTTTGATGAAATTTTGTATGGTGATAGCTGGTTATTTGGGTCAACATATAGGATAATTTTTACCGCGGGAAAATATCTCATCTCTGAGAAAAAATACAAAAACTGCATTGTAAGAGTATATATACTAATATGTAAAACCTAAGAATTTACTTTGTGGTCTCTGAACTGGTTTTTTTGAATCTGATCGCGGGCGGAGCCGTGGGCAATGCTAGTTATAGCTATAAATAGTAAGGTAAGCCAGTATTTTATTCAAATGAACAATTTCAAACATATAATAATTAAATGGGAACGACTTATTGCGTTAGCCGCAAATTAGTATGAAACTTTCACAGTGCGGCTATTAACTGACACGGTGGAACGTAATATTATTAAATGTATATACGAATAATAAGCTTACTAATTCATTTAAGACTTGTTCCATGCATTTAGTTTGAAATTGAATTTAATCTTGTTTTGTGTTGAACTGTTTCTTCACACGGCTTTACTTGAGAATATTATAACTTATAACAAAAAATATGTTATTGCGCGTTATGTATTTACTCTCTGATTAAATAATAATAAAAAACTTGAAATAAAATTTAAGATTTCAAGACACTAAAAAGTAAACGATGGCTTTTATTTACAACTAGCGACTCACCCTAGCTCTCATCGGGTTCATCCCTAGATAAGTTTTAATGTTTAGTATAGATTTCTCATAGATGAGATTTTTTCCTGCAGTAAAAAGTATCTTATATGTTGACCCAGATAACCAGCTAACATCATACCAAATTTCATCAAAGACTGTCCAGTGGTTTTCTCGTGATACGCAAGCAGACAGACAGACAAAAATTATAAAATCTATAGATTTGCGCTCTGTATCGATAATAATAAATATTTTAATGAAATTTTCCAAAAAATATTTAATGTACAGATTCGACTCAGAATTTTATTATATGTATTAATAAATATATAGATAGATTCCTCATCAAACAAAAACTTTAAATTGATTTTAAAGTGGTGTTTAATAATATAATTATTATAAAGATTGTCTCAAAATCAATAAACACTAAACATAGTATTACGATGTGCTCTTGATCGATATTAGCCACGGCGGCCATTTTCACTGATACTAGCCAAATGCGCAGAAGATATTATAGTGCACAAGTGCACACGCAGACAAAGTGCACTCTCTATCCTGTCACTCTTATAACCCGGTGGGATGATAATTCGATACAATCAATGAGAGATCAGGCTTTATGTCCTCTCCTAGGTACGGGGGTAAAATACTGCCAATTTACCAACTCCAGGCTGTTACTGAGATCATCTCGACGACTCAACAACTAAATTTGGCCCGACCCGGAGAATGAACCCAGGACTTCTGGATCTGCAGACGTACATATCCACAAGACCACTTGAACAATTAGTATAGGTATTGTCTAGTTTTGCAAAGGAAAACAAATCTCAGCGTACAATATTATATCTATGTATTAAAACTGAATTTTGTTCATTATACGAGAAAGAGTTTAGTTCGTTATTATTTATTCACATAAACACTGTACACGGTTCTAACATTATTCTTCAAGCAAACTTGTAATATTACACTTTAATAACAACTTTATATAAAAGTTTCAAAACCATAATTCATTTTTATAAGAATATAATGCTAGAGAAGTGTGGCTACCTGCAAAGTTTTAAAATGTGCATTCATTTATTGTAAAGTACACATAATTGAATTATTATGAGTAGAATTAGAGCATGATGCAAGATGATTTTATTTCATTTATTTATTAGATCACCAACAAAGTACAAACAAAACACATTATAACATACATGGAAAATAGAACAGATAGAGTACTACCTTAATTATAGGTGATAACAATAAAAAAATAGTATATGGAAAGGCAAAACAACGTTTAGAATATTAAAAAATTACTTTAAAGATTTGCAATGTTATAACATACACTTACAAATATAAATTAGTTTATAAAAATAATAACACCTAAATATATTATTATTAACAAATTAAGAAAGATCTTGATTGAATATATATATATATATATATATATATATATATATATATATATATATATATATATATATATATATGTGTGTGTGTGTGTGTGTGTGTGTGTGTTCCAATGTTCCAAATAAAAGGTGAAAAATTGATGTATTGCCATTTTGTCATCCCAGTGATGGGCAGGACTCTCCCTTCAATATCATAGTCCACCGCGCTGGCCAATTGCAGGTTGGCAGATTTCATATGTCATTCGAAAACTAATTAGGTTTAGGCTTTGTGGGTTTCCTCGCGATAATCCCTTTGATCGAAGACTGGTGGTAGCCGCTTCCCAAACTAGCGCGTTACAACTATGCGACCACTGACTTAATAATTATAAATTAAATAAAAAAAAAACCCTACTATTTGGAAAAGAGCTGTTACTCTTACACTACTGGACCGACATTAACCAAACATAGCTAAGAACCATCGCAAGGAAATTGGCTTTCAAATTAAAAAAAACCGCATCGAAATCGGTCCATCCGTTTCAGAGCTACGATATCACACACAGACGTTGACCTTTTTGCGTCGGGGGTTAAAAATATATTTGGCCCTAAATTGTTTTGAAATATTTTTTATTTTTATTATTCAACGATTAAACACGTCTGTTAATCCCAAGTATGCTTTATAAATTTCAGATTCTCATTAAATAGGATATTCACCATACTTTTCATTTTCCTCATCGAGTATCCGATATTCGGCAAACACCATGATCATGGTAACATGAAACAATTTTAGTTCTGACTCAATATAAAAAAAAATGTTATGTTAAAAATGATAATATATATTTTAAATAACCCAGAAAATTCAGTAACTACGCAGAGAATATTTTTCTAAAAAATGAAATTATTTTACGGAATAGACGGTTCTATTTCACACGAGTTGCGTCAACTTCTCGCCACGTTAAATTCAATGCATCAAAAATTTATTATTTTTCATTTGTGTAGTGTTTTAGAATATCTGTTTTGAATATATAGATATAAAATAATAGTATTTTATTTAAATACTAGCGGATCACGCGGTGATAAAAAGCATATGTGCTATTCCAGATTTATCTATCTCTATGCAAAATTTTATTCAGATTCGTTCAGCCGTTCTGGCGTAATTGATTAACAAACATTCATCCAAACATCCAAACATCTAAACTTTCACATTTATAATATTAATTAGATGTATAATTTATTATAGTTAAGATTTATAAAGACCCAATTTAGATTACGGTGACCAAGGTCACTGGCGTTGTACGCGTGCATGAAACCTATTTCCTCTCAAAATAAGACCGATGAGATATAAAATCTAGCTTAGCGTTCCAATCAAAGTAAATAGATATGTCGTTTTCATTCTTCCTTCTTATAATATTAGACTTAAATTTACGCGCAATCTATTACATAGTTAACCTAAATAAACCTTTCATGTACATATTTTTCAACTTTCTTACAGTTCTCATATACATCAAGTGCTCAATTCATATTATATTGGCGAAACAATATGCAATATAATATCCAGTTCTCACTAACAATTTATGTTATTACAATATTTTTGTGTTTTTCTTTTATACGTTTAATGTTTCTTTTTTACTTGTACTGAATTAATACATTACCACTTCTCAAAACCAGTTAGTAACCTGTGGTCGACGATGGTGTCGTCATAATTATTTATTTAACACCTCCAGGTAAATTTCGAAGAAATTAATTAAAATTCTAATGCCCGATTTTACCAATATCACTTAAGCTACCACCTACGTATGGGATCCCTAGCTTAAAAGTTCCCCTAAACTAGCCCAATCGTCAGAGCCCGTATTTCTAGCTTACCGCGTACCTAAACATAGATAAGGTGGCATTTTTTTTTATATATTTAGGTGACCCCTTACTGTCGGTAAAACAGAAACTGTCCCCTAACAGCCCCCTAACCATGCTCAGAGGATTCCTTAGACTTAGGTGACGTTGGTGAAATTGGCCATAAGAAATCTATTGTTAACTGACACGTCGGCGTGTCCGCGATCGTGGAGGAATTAATATTATTTGTTTAGATATAAGCTATATTGTGAACACTGTTTGTAGACCCAAATAGATAAAAAAAACTGTGTTCAGCTGGCACCCTTTAAAAGCCATTGCCAAAAAATAAATATTTCGGAATTATGTCACTCTATTACTAAATAGCTAATATTTCTTTTGTTAAGTAAATAACATCCCTTATCTATATCCATATAAAAGTTTTGTCATCTGCCTCTTTATTTTCAAATATAGATTAAGGCGCATTCATACCACTGTCTAACTTGATATTTTCTTTTTACGTAACTTGTTTGCCCCAAAACTGAATGATTAACGTGTCAAAAGTGAAAGTAATTTATCTCGAGCCGCAAGCGTTTGAGGGAACAGTGTTTTGTCTTTACTGGATTTATTATGGATGCAGTCTGTCAGACGAAGACGTTAACGGAAACGTGAGCCATAATATAATAGCTTTATTCAATATGTAACGAGCATCAAGTCTTTTGTAAAACGGTAGTTTGTGCTCTGGCGCTATTACTTTTAGGTCACCAATTTGGTTTCAAACTTGATCAAATAATACAACTTGATAAGATACAAACTGGGTATCAAAATATCAGTACTTGAAACTAATATTTGTTCAATTGTAAATGTAATAAGTGTTGCCTAATATTTTAATTTTAAATAATAGCAAAGTAAATTAAAATTATTATTCTGAATTAACTTCTTAACTTTTTAATTTTTAAAATTACACATAGAATAATAATATCAATTGAATTATATTTTATTCTCTCTTTATGTTTATAAATATAATAATGGCAACACTAAATAAATAAAGTTTTTAAAAAAAATATGTAATAATTAAAATAATAAATAAAAATAAAATAATAATAAAATTAAATAAATAATATTCTTTATTCAATTACAAAGCATTAAAATTATATTTATAAACATAAAGAAAAATGAAATATTAATTATTCAAAATAACGAGTGTATTAATAATTACATCTATGATAACTATATATAACAGGTAGGGTGATGTTAATAACTTACCTATTCAGTATATAATGTTATTTACAATAAGGAAAATTATTAATATATATATATATATATATATATATATATATATATATATATATATATACAAAACAAATATACACTTAGTTATTACTGTACAAGTCATGTCCGCGTGGAATAGAGGCAAGAATGATAGCCGCATTCACCCGAATGGCAATGCCGATTCTTTGGGCGAAAAATACGCCAGCCCTCTTGTCACCAGTAGAGGTGATAAGACGAGGTGTTATGTCTTTTAAGAAGAGCTTAGCACTTTGATTCCATAAGCCAAGGGTTCTACAGCAAATGGAATAAAAAATAATTTGGTTATTTACATCAAAATTATCCAACAACACGAATCACTGCAAATCATGAATTTTCATTCAAAGTAAAAGTATTTATTGATAATATTCTAATCTCCAGTACCTCTTATTTTAATACCATCAATTCTATCTCCGATCAATCAGGATTCAAAAGTCAATTGTTAAGCCTCATCAAATTATTATTCACTGATGCTCCTTGCTTTATTGGATTTGCTTCATAATAATAAATGAATTTTGTGATGTCAATTTTAAATTATAGACAAACAGTTAAAATTTGTAGTAACTTCCGTATGTATGTGATTAGATTGTCTTATCATATTTATAATTTATTTGATTATATTGTTTAATTTTAATTTTATTATTTATTAGACGACATATTTGGCTCAGTTCGTAATGACCTTACTTGTTGTGCTAGTGGTCGCGGGTTCGAGTCCCGCTGGTGGCATTCGTTTGTGTGATGATCACGAATGTTTATAATATGTATGTATTTACAGTGTATGAACTATCTGGTATCCATAACATAAGCCTCGTAGCTTACCATGGAAATAGATGGTGCTGTGTATTAAGTTGTCCTAACATATTTATTTAATATGACTTAAAAATAAGTAAAAGTAAACCAGCCTTAAGCCCTTACTTTTTGAAATAAGAATTTTCCCACATATTTACATACGATACATATGTATAATACACATATATAAATACATACATGTCAAACACAAAACCTCCCTTGTATTAAAATACAGTCGAATTGTATTTTACCTTCTCCTTCAAAGCCGGTTAAACATATTTTATAATTTATTTTCTACCCTACATGACCCGATTTAGAATCGAACCTGCATACTTTTACATACTGAAAGAGTTCACCAGCCCTGTAAACAGAGAGACTTAATAAAGGAAGATTTATGAATAGGGAGGAGACGTCAGAACTGTCTTAGAAGCTTCATGCGTGCAATGATCTTGTGATTTATAATTCAAAATCATAAGTTTGTGGGATATTAATATTTTTTTATCAAATATGTCATTATACGTAGCACTGAAAGTATCATGTCTAATTTAACTTTAAATGAGTAGCAAATTAGATTAGTCTGTTAAGAAATCCTATTAATATTATAAATGCGAAAGTTTGTGAGGATGTATGGATGTCTGGATGTATATATGTATGGATGTTTGTTACTCTTTCACGCAAAAACTACTAAATAAATGGATTTTAATGAAACTTTACAATAATATAGCTCATACATCAGAACAACACGTATGCTATTTTTTATTCCGGAAAAATGTACGGTTCCCGTGGGATAGATTTGTTTTCTGTTTTTTTAGATGCGAACCCGAGTGAGTTGTTAATAATTTTGAATGCTTAATGTACACCAAAAAATCTTTAAAACTTTAATATGCACATTTTTTTAAGTCCATCGTATTTTAATTATTGCTCAAGATATTGGTCTATATATAAATAGATAAATACAAAGTAATTAAGTAACCCTTTTCTCCTCTGTTTGTTAACCGATTTTCTTTTTTTGTTTAGTAGCTTTTGGCGGACTTCACTGTCTTTCGAAAACTTGCTAAGTTCTCTCAGACATGCAGGTTTCCTCACGATGTTTTCCTTCACCGTAAAGCAAGTGGCAATCATGTTAGAAATTATTCGCACATGAAAATATCAAAGGTACGAGACCCGGGGCTTGAACCCGTTTTACTCGGTTTCTCAAGCGAGCGCGTTATCATTGGGCTACCACTGCCACAGTTTTTCTTTGGTTACCAATGATTAAATAAATAAAAACCTTTTCAATTTGTGAAAATATCGTGAGTGTTTATTACATTTGAATAAGTACCACCTCCGTTCTTAGTTGATCAAAAAATAATATTATTTTTTTATGTAATTTTCATATACTTACATAATATATATAAAGTTGGTGGGGTAAAATTATTCTGGAAATATAAGTTTCTATACAACAAATCTCTATATAGTATAAAATGAAGTCGCTTACACTGTCTGTTTGAGATCTTTTAAACTGCTCAACGGATTTTAATGCAGTTTTTAGCAAAAGATAGAATAATTCAAGAGGAAGGTTTATATGTATTTTTTAACCGCCGAGAAATTCAAATATTTGTATTTCATACTAAGCGTCAAAACGTACCGTCAAAATAAAAGGAAACAAAAAATATCTTAAACTATTTTTTTAACCGTAGTTTCGCTCGCGTGTTAACCTAGGCGGGAATCAAAAGTAGTCTACCTTCTTCTCCAGATCGCAATTTATGTCTTTACCAAATTGTATTGATCGAATGATTGATTCGAATTGTATCGAAATCTGTTCAGTAGTTTAACCGTGAAAAGGTAACAAACGGAGTTACTTCCACATTTATCATCATAGTATGAATTTGAGTATTATTATTTGCAATTCAACAACGCTAACAACAAACAAGTACCAAACACTAACAGTACCAATAACTACATTTTCTTTTCACACTAATTTCGTTAGGAATTCAATTATCTAGAGAATGTAGAATTAAACTTCTACAGTAAGAGGACTAAGTCGCGGCTAAACATAATTGGATGCAAAAGTGCAATTAAGAGGACTTGATTAGAACGTCCACACAATGTGTGCTTGAGGTTATTCTATTGCGAGTTGTTTACTTCGTTTTGTACATTTAACTGTCTTATATGTGGGAAAGTTTACACAATAATGAGTATATAACAGTTCAGTACCTTTTCTATACATATCTATATAAATAGAAATGATAGTTTGTAAGCGCATAACTCAAGAATGGCTGGACCAATTCGGCTAAATTTCGTATGTTCCATAAGGTCCAAGGAAGGTTTTAATAAAGAGAAAAAATGAAAAATTAACGATAAAAATTAAAATCTATATGGCTAACACTGGCTAAAAACTATTTATATCTATTTAACACGTACCTAGCGATGAATCCGAACGAAGCGAGGGTGAGCCGCTAGTATGTAATAAAATTCTGAGTCGAATCTGTAAATTAAATATTTTTTTGGAAAATCTTATTGAAATTGTCATTATTATCGATACAGAGGCCGAATCTATAGTTTTTACAATTTTTGTCTGTCTATCTGTCTGGGAACGCATCACGAGAAAACCACTGGACAGATTTTGATGAAATTTAATATGATGACCCAGATAACCAGCTGGTTCTCCAGATCATCATATTATATGTTTATATGATTTTTTCAAATTTTTAAATATGGTTTTAGTCTAATTTCGGCCACTGGGCGAACTCTAGTTACAATACTTTGGGTGTTTGTTAAGCGAGATCAGTACCGCTACCTAAAAGTCATAATAATAGGTCCAAGTATGTTCCCGAAAAATTGGAAGCACGCACTAAAAGCAGCTTATAACTACACAGTATATTATATTACATAACTACCACTAACAACTTAAGAGTAATTGAACTAGAGCCAGACCGTTTCAAGCTCATCCATATATCTGAATCTGTTTTTATACTTTTAGAAGAAGAGATGATAATCATTTATAAAAATAAAGTAATTTATCCTTCACTTGAACCTCTTCTCAATCTATCCATTATAGTTCCCAAGATTCTAACAATAAGCCCAATCTATAAAACAATGTTAGGGTAAATTTATGCAGCCATAAAATTTGAACGTAAAAGTGTCTTGAGGTGTTGATTTACAATCTGAATATATCCTTTATCAAATTGCTTTCCTATAGCAGAGCCACTAGAAACACTTGTTAGTGTGTATAACAATGTCGAAGTGGCATTGTTACTGAGACGGACATTGCAGGTTCAATTCTTATATTGGGCGCAATATTATCACTAGTGACATGTTATAGATTTTTGAGAGTAAGCAGAATTTGATTTTTAGTAAAGAAAGAATTTCAAAATCTTAGTTTTCTTTTTTATTCAATTCTTGTTTCAATCGTCATATCTATACTTAATAATATTATAAAGAAGCAGAGTTTGTTTGTTTGAACAAACTAATCTCAGAAACTACTGATGCAATTTGAAAAATTCTTCGTGCATTAGGTGCCCGTTTATTGAGGAAGCTATAGATTATATTTTATCATGCTACTACCCAAGGGAACGGAGCAGTAATATAATATACATATAGTCTGTCTATTTCATACTAACTGTTAAAACGTACCTCTGGACGAACCCGAGCGAAGCGAGGGTGAACCGCTAGTTATTTTATACAACTGTAAAAGGGAATTATACCGTATTTAAAGAAAAAAAGCACAATAGCCCAGTGCAGCTTAGGTAGACTGTAGTTTCATTATATTCGTTGCAGAGGTTTTGCTTTTGGCTTCAAATTACTGTTTTTAATAGACCCCAATATTGGGTGAATTATTTATACTAAGATTTCTTAATACTTACATCCCGACTCTAATCGATTTTAAAGAATATCTTTTGTCATTTTACGTAAATCTAAGAAAGTATTATAAGAAAGTATAATATTTTTTGTGTACTTATAGATTACCTGGATATTTCCTTACTATGCTTGAACTCTTGATCCGCTATATAAATAATGAAATTCCAAGTATTTGGTAATAAAGCATTACCCAAGTAATAAAACGTATAAAAACGTATATGTAACATATACGTACATAGTTTGGATAAAGTGGAAAAACGCTTTTTATGGCAGTTGGATAAAAGTATGGTACGAGTAACTAGAAATACACTTTGTGGAGAAGCAAATGTAACTAATAGCCCGAGAGACGAGTGACCAAAACCTGCAATCATTTTATAAAGGCAGATTTTGTAATGTTACGTCACATTGGTGGAGTAAAGAAATAGTCTGCCTTCAGTCAGCTGGTTTCGTTAGTATTTGGCGCGAAGGTGGCTTTAATTTTGTAAAAATCTATTCCTCGCAACTACTTTCTAAAACCTGAAAATTCATTTACTATACTCAGTAATTCAAATCTTGTGACAAATCGGTACATCGTGCAAGTACTTTCTAAAATCTGTATACGTGAAAGACGTTGTCTTGACGAAAACGATTATCTATACTTATATTATAAAAAGGTAAAGTTTGTGAGTTTGTGAGGTTGTACGGGGTAATCTCTGAATGTACGAACCGATTTAGATGAAATTTCGTAAGAAGATAGTTTGAGACAATCGAAAGGACATAGGATATTTTTTATCCCGCAAATTATTAAGGGGGTGGAAATGGAGATGAAAGTTTGTATAGGGAATCAACCTAAGCCGGTATGTGATAAGCATGTTTATCTCACTTATTTAATTATTTTAAAATTAATCATATTGCGCTTATATTAATTTGGAGATTTAAGTGATACAGAACTTGATGTACCGGACGAAGTTGCAGCTTTTGGTCGCTCGACTCTCGGGCTATAACGCTTTCATTTTAACACAACTAAAATAAACACTCGTGTAGATAAATAAAAATACAGTATCTAAGTGAGAGATGATATCTCAAAATGTATCTTCCAATAAATTGAATATGTAAAGTGATAGCATTAATCGTATTCAATTTGTTCCATTTTGACAAATTCGAGGAAAGCGAATGAGTCTAATCGTGGGTGATCGATTATAAGTCACATTTTACCGTTTTTGTTTGAAGTCTGTTCGCTTGCAAAATATATTTATTTTTTATGAGTTACTAGTGACTTACTCTAGATTCTCTATCATGCGTGTCCTAGGGATGTGGATTTTGTTCACAATTTTATGGGTTTTAATTTTTTTTGCGTGAAACTTGAAAATCATGTCAAAGTCAGTTCAGCCAGACTAACAGACAGATAAAAATTAGAATATTATTATAGTGTTTAGTAAAAAGCTGTTACTTTGACATAACAAACAAACATTTCAATTTTATTTATTTACATAGATTTCATTCAATACAACTTTCGCTTATTATAATCATAATTATAACCGATGTAACAAACCTTAATCTTTTAACTGCATGCAAAAACCTTTTTTTTAGGATAAAAGGGAGCGCAATTTAAGCAACTGCTTAAATTATTATTTATTAGAGGTACACTTCAATGTAACTTGATGATCTTTGTATGATATTATATTGGCTTTTAGTGTTGTCAGAGTAATACTATATCGTTTTAAGTTTTCATAATAATATGATATGCTGCTTTTATATCACAAATATACTTTATTTTTCCTACTTTAAACTGTTTACCAATACTACCTACTGTTCGCTCACTGGCAAGAATACCCTAACGCAAAAAAGAAAAGCACTCACCTGTGTGTCTTCTTCTCCCGCGCGTTCCAGGCGCCTGGGATTCCCAAGGGTCGGGTGCACCAGTGCTAAAATACTGCTGCAGCGGTAAAAATAATTCAGCGGCCGTACATAGGTCACACGCGAACTTATAGCCACACCTTAGCGGTTATTATAAAAGTAGATTACGTCCGTCCACGTCGCGAGCTAATGGTCGAGAGAGAGGGCGCGGTTGATGCGCACGAGTATAGACAACAACAAGGGTCGTGCATTCCCTCGTACGTCATAAGCATTCTGCCGAACGGTAAGAACGGCAAAAATGGCCCAAACAATTGATATATAAAAAAATAACTGTTTCCAACATTTTATATCTATTTATATGATACTAAAGCTCTTCAATGGCTCCTAAATAAAAAGAAACCCAGAAAATTGGTTGACACACAGAGAAGAATAGATTTTAGAGCCATATATGAAATTCAACTTGCGGGTCCACTTGTTTGAAAAAATCGGGTGGGGCTCTGTCGGGCACACGGCCATTTGTTTAACGTGAAATAACTATTTTATCGAGTCGCTTTTAGTGTTATTGTTTTTAAAAATATTTTGCATATTTGAAAACAAATTAATAAAAATAATAATATTTGAAGATAGCAACGGAAATAATATCATAGATATAATTTTTCAGACAATATCTACGGTCACTTTGGCAATCTGATGCAACTTATTTCGTACGCAACCTATTTCGTTACGGTCCACTTTTCTGACTTGTGTGATTTTAAAGACGTTTCACATCAAAAACAGGAAACACAAAGGGTTAACCTTGAATTTAGATCAAAGTCTAAAGGGTCCAAGTCAGTTCCTGGATGTGATTTAGTTAAATAATTCACGTTATTACTAATTTCAATGGTTTAGTCAATTGTTCTCTTATCAAACCCATAATTACATTTTATGGTCACATTACCCTAATTTACATGTAAAAGTACCCAATGTGACCATTTTGTTGCATAAAATATTATTTTGAAGCGAAGGAGAAAATGCTCTCTCAAGAGGTCATAAATTTCTAATGAACTTGTAATATGAAGCGAATTAGGTAAAGCCTTTTACAGGATACTTATAGTAATTTTGTTAAAATATTTGTATTATCTTTTGTTTTAATAATGATTATACTTTATCCAGTAATTTGGCAATAAAATATGGAGTATATTCAGTTAGTATAAACTTTGCTTACTTTTAGAATAAATCGTATATTTTAAAATAAATAAAACAATCTCGAATTACGATTAAGTGAAAAGAACAAAACAATAAATCTTAATATCCCAATCTTAATTCCCAACATTTAATTGTATTTGAAGAAAATGTGCCCTACAAATTAACCTACGAACTTTTTTTTGTTTCGTGGTATAAAAATATAGCTCCAAACGTCAGTCGAGACTATTTTTCTTTGGAAAGGATATAAACATAAAGCGTTTCCCATTTAATCTTAAAACGGTTGATTATGTGAAATATTTTTTAAATCCACATTTTAAATCTTTTGATGACCAAGGCACATTGGTGTTCCAAAAAATAATTAATCTACCGTGAAGAAAATTGTGAGAATCTTTACAAGCCCAATTTGTTTTTACACCTAAATTATCTAGCTTGTTGACCGAACGAGCAAAGCGAGAAAAGCGTCTCTGCTCTGAATCTGGCAAAATTCGTTTTCCTCGTTTGGTTTGTTAGTACTCCTCTACAGTTCGCATATTACAACCGATCTGGACGAAACTTGGTATAAAAGTTTTACGATTATATATGTAGTTTTTTTTTGTTATCGCGGATTTTTGATTGGAGGAGTACTTCCTCCAAAAAAACAGCAAAAAGATGGCTACTGGATATCTTCGCGCTATGAAATTCGATTTCGATGGTTAATTTTTATTTGGAAGGTCCTTCCTTTGATTTTTCCTTTGATTTGGATTTGGACCTTGAGATGGTCCGTGATGAATAGGATAGCTCCTCAAAATGCAGTGAAATGCTCACATAATTTTAGTGGTAAATTAATTGTTGCAAAAAAGTTTGTGCTGGCGAGGTCTACTGCTCGCAAAACTACTAATTTGTATAAATACTTATCACTATTGGCTTTTTCAACTATTTCAGATGTTTCAAGCAGTATGTGTATACTCTTGATAATTCCATTGGTGGCAATGTGCAATCCAATTCAAGAGTAGCAAGACCAACCGCAACCAGAGCAGGTGTATGTTGCAACACATGGATCAGGGTGGTCGTCAAGTCGTAGGGGGGGGGGGGGTCTTGATATTGCATAATTCTTCTCCTCCGTTGATTCCTGTTTGTATACATATAAGATTAATGATTGAGGTAACCAGGACACAACCAAGGGTAAGTATTAAAATCTTGGACAGGTATTACAATTTTACTAACATTAGGGACGTTATATTATAAATAAAAGTATTATGTGGTCTGTTTTGGAAGAATTTGCCAAGAAAATCTCAATTGTGAGTAATAAAATATTTTGAGTCAACTATATGCAAATTTATTGACGATAGTTATAGCATATCGTAAAATGTAACGAGTTTTATAGCTGTATCGATTTGTAGGTAATGGTTGCTGTGCGTCTTATTGAGCTTTGCTTTTATTGTTGCGTCAAAAATATTTCATCGATACATTTTTTTATTTATTACTAGCGGCTCACTCTCGCTTCGCTCGGGTTCGCCTCTAGAAAAAATAAAAACAAATCTATCCCTCATACTCAATCACGCCAGAGAAGCTTTACGAATCTGGATGAAATTTGGCACACGGATAGAATATAGTCTGGAATAGCACATAGGTTTCTTTTTATCCCGGAAAATTGTGCGGTTCCCGTGGGATAGATTTATTTTTATTTTTACTAAGGATAAACTCGAGCGAAGCGAGCGTGAGTCGCTAGTATAGTTAAATTCTTATGAATAGTATCGTGAATATATCACAGTTATTGCAAGAGATTACTCTAAAAGAAGAAAAATTTACATCAACATTTCCTTTTCTTTAAGTAGATTCTATTAAACGATAATTAGAGATAATATTATATATACTCGTAATAATATAAACCAATCTTTTCTTTACTTACTGCCTTATTGAGACAGTTATTAGACCATGTATGTAGAATATATGGTGATTGGTCATTAACCTGATAGGTACTGATGGGCGTCTTATAGCTATAGGTTAGTAGGTTAAAGGGCAATCAATGGTAAGATAAAGTGATATTTAGTAGTGACCAATTACTTGAGATTCACGCTACAATTGTTAAGGGACTATTTATTTTTATAAAGTCCTCACGAAGTAAACGTTTTTAATAATATCCATGATATTTTTTCAGCGGGCGAAATGGGACCCTTAAAGAGAAGTAAAAGAATTTAATATTTTTTTTTATTATCTCTTTAATTATTATATACTAGCAACACACCCTAGCTTCGCTCGAGTTCGTCTCTACGTTGATTCAACATACAAACTTTCATCCCCATTTTCACCTCCTCAAAGTATGTTTTCCGAGATAAAAAATATCCTATGTTCTTCCCAGGGTCTTAAAATATCTTCTTATCAAATTTCATCTAAATCGGTTCTGTAGTTCCAGTGCGTCCCTGGGTGCCTTACATATTTTGGTTTTTGATCATATGAAAGCGTGCGGATCCGCGGGCAATGCTAGTTAAATATAATTTATAAATATTAACTATATCAAAGCTTTGGTAATCACTTTGTAGTTTTTTTTTACCACAATATGCTAGAGTGATATGATATTTTGTAAAAAAAACTCACTAAGCTCCTAGTTGCTATAATAACTGATTTAAAAGGATATTTATTAATTTTTCAAATGCAATTGAATGGTTGTTAACCAACTTGAAATCATTATATATTCTAAACTATTATTTCAAATGAATAATACAGGAATGTTAAACCTTTTTGGAATCCCTGTTATAAGCCCTTGAATTTGATACCCATATTGCAGTAAAAGAAGATAATTTTTTTTACCGTAAACAATGAAAACTAGCAGCCTATATATTTAATTTTTTTATATCACTTATATAAGAACACTTGAACTAATAAGATGAATCTAACGACACCTTAATTAAAGAAATCCATCGAGTGTTTTAGAAGATGTGAGGGAATAAATAATATTACAAACAAAGAAACATACAAAGATAGGCACGAAAAATGTAACCTTTTCCTTGCAGTCGGGTAAAAAATATACTCGTGCAGCAAAACTGTCGTTATTAGCTCGTTCTAGAAAAATCATATAGAGAATAATATATTCCCTCGAATTTTAAGCACACAAAAATAACCACTAGAGATATAGTAAAAGAGTCCGGTGATACAAAGTATAATAAAAATAAAATACGTCTCAGTTAGTTCAGTATGCTCGCATCTATAACGAGTTGAATGTCTTGTATACAAAATAAAATGTAGATTCTAAGCTGAATAGCACTTGAAAAACCCCGTCATCCAATTCCACACTGAAAATGTATAATATATTTTTACAGATCTTATGTCACTCGTGACACAACCTTACTTGAGAGTCTAGTGTTGTATTATTAGTAACTAGCGACTCACCCTCGCTTCACTCGTCCCTAGGTTGATTCCCCATAGAAATTTTGCATCCCCATTTTCAACCGCTTAAGGGATGATTTTCGGAATAAAAAATATCCTATGTCCTTCCTAGGGTCTCAAACTATCTTCTTACCAAATTTTATCTAAATGAGTCAGGTAGTTTTTGAGTTTCTTCGTTACAAACATACAAAAATACAAATCTTTCATCTTTATAATATTAGTGTAGATAATAGTGTGGAAATTCGACCGTAATAATTGCTCAAAATGTGAGGAAAACATATATGATTAGAATTTACATATCCAAGAAGAAGAAGAGAACTAGAAGTAAGAAGTAGGTAAAGAATAAAACAGAAGTCTCCATGTCAAAGATTTTCTGGGGGCCATATTAAAATATAGTTGAAAGTAGCAAAATCGGTGTATAAATATAAAAATGTACATACAGACGTACATAAAACCTCCTCCTTTTTGGAAGTAGGCTAAAATAGGTTGAATCTTTTTATTTCCCGTCCAATCTCCGGGAAGTCTTCTCCACTCTACGTGACATTAGCGAAGTAACATGTGCTCAACTGGCGCGCTTTGAAGCCGAGAATAGATAGTTAAATTACATACATTCAAAATAAAGAACTTATTTAAACAAATGCTTGCTTCTGGTTTTACTTATCTATACAAATAAATAAAATTGAAGTGTCTGTTTATAATATCAAAATAACAGCTTTTTACTAAATAAAAAGATAAATAAATGCATATGAAATAACATGTACTTATAGGTAAAACATAATTTTTAACTTTTTTGTTTGTCTGTCTGTTCCGGCTAATCTCCGAAATGGCTGGACGGATTTGATGGGACTTTCACTGGCAGGTAGCTGGTGTTATGAGGACTAATATAAGCTACTTTTATTTTAGAAAAAGGACTTGGGTTTAGGGTTACGCTAAAAAAATCTAAACGTATCTACTGAGGCGAAGGTTAGTCGCTAGTCATAAATATAATACTGCGATGTGTCCAGTCGCTTATACATGCTTATATATGCGTGTAATTACTTACTATATATAATATAAAAAAAGTTATTTACAATTTAATCTGTTGAAATAAAAAAAACCTCGAGTATGGCCATATAAAAACAGCTTGTACCATTAGTAAATAAAAACAAACCGATATTCAATATATATATATATATATATATATATATATATATATATATATATATATATATATATATATATATATATATATATATATATATATATATATATATATATATATATATATATAAATACACATTGGAAATATGAAAAGTGACGTTTGTATGATCAAAACAAATGTTATTACAGTTCGAGCTTAAATTTAATAAAAAAAGTCATTTAACTAAAATTCACAATCAATTTCGCTATAGCTTTGCCTAAAAATGTTAGCAAACCAAATATCGTATAAGCAAATATTTTAGATAATATTTAATGGACAACTCTAACCATTTAATTTTACTGCTTTATTACAGATTAATTATGTTTGTATTTCTGATCGCCCTTTACTATATATTATATTATTTGGGTGAGCATTGGCGTTGATTTCACGTTCTTTCTCCTAAGACTTTAGTTTGACGGCGATCTTGTAGAAAGAAATCATAGCTGTCCAGCATCATTTAATAGATTTACGTGAATATTTGACATTTTAAATAAAACTATTTTTCGGATTTTTTCTGCCGTCCTATTTTGATTTTTGGTTCTAGACGTTTCGAATGCTTTGCAACAATCATGGTTTCTCCCGTACCTCCTTTACTTTTAAATAAGCCTACATCTATAATAAAATTAATAAATAAAAATATTAGTGTAGAGTCGGGTGAAATAACAAGTGTTTATGTAAGTATGGTTTCAGTAGAATACCCTCTTAGCGTTTGGTGTGAGAGCAATAAATCTGCACGCAATTTCAGACAACCTCCGCGGTAATGGAAATAGGAAACCCGATCTATTGTCATTTAATAGATTGAATATATTTATATTATATTCCTAGAGACTTACCCTCACTTTGCTCGAGTTCTTAGATGCCTTTTGTATTAACAATATTAGTAAAATTTTAACTGCCTCGGTGGTGTAGTGGCTAGCATGTGCGGCTGCACATTCGGAGGCCCTGGATTCGAGTATCGGGTCGGCCCAAGTTTAGTTATTGAGTCTTTCTGTTTAGTAAGCCTCAGTATCAGCCCAGAGTTGAGAAGTTGGCGGTGTTTCATTCCTGTGAACACTCCACATTAAGCCGTTGGTAGTGCGCCTTAACTCTCACTGATCGTGTCGAATACTCGTCCCACCGGAATATGAGAGTGACAGGAATAAAGAGTGTACTTATGTCTGCGCGCACACGCGCTGCACTATAATATCTCCTGCGCAGATGGCTAGTCTCAATGAGATAAGCCGCCGTGGCTGGAATCAGTCGGAAGGACATTATTATTATATACAAGTACCGCCAACTTTTGGAAAATTTTATAACTAGCATTAGTCTATGTGTTCCAAAAATAAAACATCGGTGAAATTTCCAAAAAATAAATAAATTTACTATTTATATCTATATAATTTATAAAGCTTCCACCCACCCACGCTTCGCTCGGGTTTGTCTTTAGCTTGTTTACCAATACAAACTTTCATACCCATTTTCACCCCCGTAATGGATAATTTCCGGGATAAAAAGTATCCTATGTCCTTTCCAGGATCTCAAACTATCTTCTTACCAAATTTCATCTAAATCGGTAAAGAAGATCCAGAGATTACCCCTTACATCGTCATGAACTCGCTAACTCACAATTCACAAACTTTACGTCTTTATAATATTAGTATAGATATTTAACCGAGTTTACTATATATTTGGTTATTATAGCTATAATAATTAAATATCTCAAGGAAAACCTAGACATATCGCGAATTTCTAAATATATTAAATCGGGTATAGTTGGTATTTGAGGAAAGCGATGTCAGTCACAACTAAAATGTCAAATCTATCGTCCAAACTGTAGGAGTATTCTGACAACTGTCTACTTTGATTTGGGTTCCGGTATTGAAACTATTAATCTAAACGCTTGGATTTTGCAGCTATTCATTAAATTCACTTTAATTAGTTATATTTCTTTGAAGTTGTAAATTTGAGAAGCGAATAAGCAGGGATTATAGATGGATATAATGGACACTAGTTTTTGCCTATAGCTTACGTAATAAGTAGGGCGGGGATCAGGGGTAGCCTATGACCAATATTATATATATATATATATATATATATATATATATATATATATATATAAACTATTTAACATAGTATTGCAAACGACCTCGGAACTTCCGAAACACGACACAAATTTGGTATGATAATAGTTGGTTATCCGGGTCAACATCTAGGATACTTTTTATTGCGGGAAAATATCTCATCTTTGAGAACTCTCTCGAAACGAAGCTGAGCGGAACTAGAGTGACTCGCTAGTAGTAAAATAAATATCATTTTTTAATTAAAACTTAACTAAACAAAACAAACAACATTTCAAATATCTAAATTTAAGAACGAAAGCTTTAAAGCTCTGTCCAAATTACAAGCTCAACAGGTAATGAAAACTAGGGACGGTGCAAGATTTTCAATTAAGTTCACTTGTTTCAATTACAAAATGACCGAAATACTAATATTTATATGAGAACTGAACAGAAACAATAATGAAAAATTTTAGTGTGGTTGTTTGTTTTGGTGTCGTTGGCGGCTTGGCTAAATAAAAATAACCAGGCTTATTTACTCTAATAAACTTTTGGTTAATTTACTCAGAGATTTGCCTTTTTTTAAATATGTTAGGGCATTACACACATCCCGGGGGAGAAGCCAACTCCTACCGGGCGCGTCCCCAGGTGGCGATAGGGGAATGCCACCCGCTTAGGGCGACGGGTGGTACCGGAGAAATCCGGCGCGGACCAAATGGCTTGGGTGGGGCCGCTCGTCTAGGCCTCGAGCCGAAGACGTTGCGGCCACCGGTGGTGGGACCGTTTGGTCCCACAACCGGATGATGGGTGCCGGTTGCGGGACTGTGGTCGCAGGCCCGCATCCGGCGGAGGAGTAGGCCGCGGCGGGAGAGGAGTGCCGGTATTTCGGTGCGCCGTTCTCCCTACCTTCCGCGGCCTAGACGGGGCCGCCACCGTTTGATGGCGGACGCGGTGGGGCTGCAGGGGAAGAGGAGTGTCGGTGTGTCGTTGCCGCTCTCCCTGTCCTCTGCAGCCGATTGGAGGTGGCCCACTTCGGTGGGCGGTGGTTAGGTTTAATGGGGCTGCTCCGGGGTACCTCTCTGGCGTAGCAGAGTTGACTGTGGAGCAGCCCCATTGGTTTGGTGGTCTGCCTTTTTAGGCAGACCTGCCGCCGGGGCGCCGTAGTAGTTATGCGCAAGCGATCCTGCGGCGTCCCATTAAGGCGGAGGGGAGGGGAATGTCGGGTTTTAGTGGGTAGTACCGGCTCTTCTAGCCGGTGAGCCCCACATCACCACCTGGGGGGATCAGGTGGTATGCGTAAATGCATTTCCAGACATAAAAAAAAAAAAAAAAAAAAGGGCATTACACACAGAACCTTCTAGTTCCATGGTAAGCTACGAGGCTTGTGTTGTGGATACCAGATAGTTGATACACTACACATATATAATTTTAAATACATACATATTATAAATATAAATACTCAACACACAAATGAATGCCCCCAATGGAAACTAGAACCCGTGACCGCTGGCACAGCAAGTCGGATCACTACAAACTGAGCAAAGCCGGCGTTTGCATACATACATATAGTGTACTTTTAATTAAAAAGGTATAGGGCCCTGAAATCATTTTAAAATTAATTTTCACTGAAAGCTTTTATTCTTTACATATGACATACCAATCAAATCAAATATATTCGATTTGATTGGTATGTCATATGAATTGATTTATTATAATAAATACTTTTTATTCAAATAGTGTTAAGCTTTTTGTAATTTAATTTTGTGCTGGTATTGTAAGTGAGGAAGCTAGGTTCGAAAGTTCTGCTTTTCATACGTGAGTAGGTAGGTACTCGTAGCTAGAATTAGACCTACATATTCATATATACAAAATATTTCGTGACAGAATAATATGTTTTGCTTGATAGTGTATTGTCATAAGGAAATAATCTTTTAACATTTTATAATCAATATATGATTAAAAGATTTGATTTTTAAAAGTACAGAAGACAAAAAAGACTCTTAATTATAACTTAACAGACAAAATTCAAAAGAAAGTTAAAAACTATCTTAGTCTCAACACGACAAAATATGAAATCATATAAAATATAGGGTGAAGTCACTGAAGTTGACAAGATACATAAATTTCTGTGAAATACAATAAAATAACCAAATACAATAGAAAAAGAAACAACAAAAATATATACGTACAGTAAAACAAAAATACATGGAAAATATCTATAAACTTAGTTTTTATATGCGGAACACTGAAAAAAGTTAACCCTCTACTCGCGTGTTCCAGTACTTATGCACGCTGTATATTATAAATTGTTTATTTATTCAATTCACGTCATTTATAAGTCTAGACAAATTCACTCTAATATCACTTTTGACACGTAAAAAATGTACGAATATATTTTTCTGACAACGTGAAGCTTATTTCAGTGACAGTTGTGTTGTTGTGCGTTTTTGTTATGTTCTGTCCTCGCTCGTTCGTAGAGCTTTTTTGTATTTTTATGAATTAAGTGGATCCTTTTGAACTTTTTGATAGTCTAACAATGGTACTATAGCAATTTTATACTATAGCAAAAACAAAAATTTTGAATACAACTGCCTTTGGTTTCTAGTCATAATTTTGTGATTACGTTTCACTGGTTTATTTTGCATAATATTGCATGTATAAACTTTTTTAATTTAAAAATGTATATAAAAATCCATACCTATACTAATATTATAAATGTGAAAATATGTTTGTTTGTTTGTCCTTCTTTCACATTGAAACGGAGTGACTGATTGGCGTGCTTTTTTGTGTACAGATAGATAGTTGGAGGGCTGGAGAGTAACATAGGCTACTTTTTACCGAGGGAGATTATCTCATTCCCACAGGAAAATATACTATATAATATATAATCTATCCATTTCTTACTAACCGTTAAAACGTTACCTAGGGACGGTTCTGAAGCGAGGGTGAGAGCCGGTAGTAAAGTTATAATTCTGAAAATTATAATACTAAATTTTGTTTTAATCACATTTCGTATTACATGGTCGTAGCGAAAACGTGCCTTCCAGTTGTAAACTTAATGGAATATAGAGGGTTGTTTCGTACGTGCTAGTAAATAAAATTTCTAGTATTATATACGATACCGTCAGTTTTTCATACTCTCTCGATTCTTACCGGGATGCGAACCTAGGATCTCCGATTCTGCAGCTGAACATCATTTCCCTTGTGACTACAATTTCTTCGAATTCGGCACGTTTTTGCCAATCCCATTTTATTTCGCTACAAAAATAACTGACAATTAAAAAGTTATAGTTTGGCAGTTAAGTGAAAGAAAATAAAAAAGCAATGAGAATAACAAACACCTTTACGTTATCGATACTTTGATTAGTGGCTGCGCGATTTGCGCCTTAGATATAATACTTTCTTAGATATAAGCGAATATTTAACATTTTAAATAAAACTATCTTTTGCGGGTTTAGTTTGATTTTTAGTTCGCGACGTTTCGATGCTTTACAGTAAAATGTCAAAATAAATTCGCGAAAAAATAAAAATCTAAAAGGATATTTTTATTTAAAACGTTTTACACAATTTCACTATATGTTTGTGAGCGAACCACATACAACACTCAGTATTTGATATTTCGTTACGATATAACTCAATGTAGAGATTATATCTTATAGTAACACGCAGGCTTATTTTAAATAAAACTATCTTTTCGGATTTTTTCGCAAATTTATTTTGATTTATGGTTCCCGACTTTCTCTCGTGATAATCTCTCGTGACCATAATTACTGTAAAGCATTTTAAACAAAAATATCTTTTCGGATTACTTCGCGGAAATTATAAAATCCGAAAAGATAGTTTTATTTAAAATGTCAAATATTCGCGTGAATCTAAGAAAGTATGCTGTAAAGCAATATAAACATCGAAAACCGAAAATCAAAATAAATCCGCGAAAAAATCCGAAAAGATAGTTTTATTTAAAATGTCAAATATTCGCGTAAATCTAAGAAAGTACAGAATATTCTTATTATTAACG